>OZ007588.1:239315981-239387694 GCA_963931845.1 Maratus michaelseni | reverse complement strand
GTTTCCTGAACTATAAACATTCATAAATAATCGTTTAAGTTCTGTAATCAAGAATATTACACATTAACATTTCATCGGATTAATGATTTCTTGAACTAAAAACATTCATAAATAATCGTTTAAATTATATAGTCAAGGATATTACCCATTAACATTACATCGGATTGTTCGAAAAAAGAACTGCTTTTTCTACTGATGTCATGAGTGTTTCAATATCTAAAGGACTCATGAACGATAAACTTTTTTAGGGTTTCGTTCATCTCACGAAACCCTATTACCCCCGCTCCGTTGTCTCTCCGTCACAGAGCCATTCTCAAAAAGTATGTAACTTACAGAGTTGAAACTTAGTGTATAAATCTGAATAGCAGCTGTGAAGAGCTCAAAATATTAAAAATTTGAAAAATTCGTATTATTTTAATAAATAGAGATAAAAAACCAAAATTCTAACAGCCTTTTCCTATTAAATTGAAACATTTTTCGTTAGAGCAGATGCCAAAGATTTAAAATCCACAATAAAATTCTTTCTAAAATAATTAATTTTCTATCAGACGATTTTCACGTGAAAAATGAAAATGAAATAAAAAGTTTCACCAATTGAAAAAAATATTAATATGAAATGAAATTGATTGACGTCATAGTCGTATTAAAACGGAAAATGTCTAAGATTTCTCAATAATACAAGGAGTATGAGTATGTGTAAGTGGAAAAAGCAGATTAATATCACGTCATTTAAAAAGAAAATCTGACGTCATATAGGAAGTTTAACAATTTTTTCAAATGTTTGAGAATAATACAAAGCGAGTATCAATGTAAATAATAGAGAATAGTAAATATATGAGTTTGAGAAAATATTGAATCGTGATAAAAATCCGATTATGGAAATATTCGCATATTTTAACATTTTGAAGGTGTACAATTTGTTTAATTTTGAAATTATTTTTCTAAATATTGCATTTAGTCCGTATGACGGATATTATTATGACAGAATATAATAGCGGGCTTGGACCGCTATCCGGCTGGTTTAGATATTCGAAAAAAGGAAAAAATAGACCGGTAAATTTTTACTTTATAAAAAACATGACTTTTTTGTTGTTGTTGTTGTTGCTAAATGAAATTTGTTTGAATTTATTAAAGAAAGGATAAAGTGTTTTGAAAGGAATATTAAACGAAACCCTTTGAGCGATCTTCGATCACACTTACCTACTTGTTTTTAAGTTAGTCTCTAAAATGCTCTTAAAGCAGTAAAGTGGCAGAATATTTTTCTGTATTTAATATGTGAATAATTATCTTTAATGTAACAACTTTTGTATTTAAATTTAATTTAACTTTTTCTTTCTATTAAAAATAATAGTTCCAGATACGAATGGATCTCCTAAGTGAATTAATCTAGTGTCCACATATCAAACTGGATTAAAACACAAATAAATTAAAGCTAGATACTTCCTCATCTGCGACACCGATATCATTTAGGACCAATCAAGGTAAGAAGAATTTCCTTACCTATATTTATAAAAGTAGTTATGTGATTTAAGGAGAGAAGATCAAAAGGATGTAGTTTACAAAGGCTGTAGTTCTCTTCTATATTACATTTGAAATAAATTTTAAATGCAATAATAAATTGAACTATATTAAACTGAACTATTAATAAACTCAATAACATTTACATAATTATATAACGAAGTATAATTAAAATAATAAACTCAAACTATTCGTAAAGTATTAAAAAAAAGGGGTTTTAAATTAAACTAAGGCGGAAATAAAATAAACAAATATCGTGGCTGCCTCATCTAAGGAAAGTTTAGAAACTTAATTTTAACTAATGATTGAACAAAAACAACAAAAAAAAAAGACAATAAATCTAAAGCAATTATTAATTTAACAATAGAAGAGTCACTGTTAGTCTATGTAAAAAATGGAACAACAGCTAAACCTGCATGGCTAGCTTTAAAAACAATACATGAGCGCGCTAACTTGTCTAGTAAGTTATATTTAGTAAGAAAATTATATAGTAAAAAACTCGCAGAAAGTAGAAATATGATTGATCATATAGTAAAAATTTTAGAAATAGCTGACAAATTAAAGGCTATAGGTGAAAAAATTAAAGACTCTCATCTATCTGCGCTTCTGTTGTGCTCCTTTTCACCGAATTATGATACTTTGATTACTGCGTTAGAAGCTCGGTCGGAGGAAGTATTGAATTCAGAATTTATGAAAGGAAAATTAACTGATGAATCTCAAAGGAGGCAAGATAGCGCCAATTCGTCACGTGAGAATGCATACAAAGCATTAAAATCAAACCCAAAAACATATCCAAAGTGAGAACAAAATACTTTTTGTACATATTGCAAAAGGAAAAATCATATAAAACCAAATTGTAATGAACAAAGGAAAGTATATTCAACTAGGTAAATTATATCCAATGAAACTCTGTTGGAAAAAATCTCAACTATGATACTCCAACCATTGGATAAAATCAAATTGTTGGTTTCTTCAGGATAAAAATTCTAAAAACCAAACAAATGAACAAATACAGACAAAATTCAAACCAAACAAATGAAAAATACTGACAAAATTCGTCTTTATGCTTTGAAGCGAGTAAAAATATTCCGGAATCAAAAATAGAAACACACAGACTCTGGAGAGTAACAGCAAAGAAAAACATAACACTTTAGCTAATACAGTGTCTCAAGAACAATACTCTTTTCTTGCACAAAGTGAATCTATATCTATATTCCGGAAGAAGCTCTCACATATGTAATGACATACATTTATATGTTGATATTGATACAAATAATAAAAATACTGTCACGATAGCTAACGGAAAAAACTCTCGAATCACCCGGGACAGGCACAATAAAACTATAAACACAATAAAACGACATAACTTTAAAGGAAGTCTTATACGTCCCAGACATACAATCAAATCTAATGTCGGTTATTAAAGCCGCGAAGCATGGTTGTAAGCTCATGTTTGGAAATAACAACTGTAAGTTAACCCATAATGAGAAAACATTCTTAGAATGTAAAATAAGAGACAATTTATATGAAATTGACCTGTACTATAAGAACTGCATAAGAAATTGGGACATAGGAACATAAATTCAACTAAATATCTTTTATCTAACAATTTAGCTACAGGCTTAGAATTTCAAATATGCAAACATGATGTAATTTGCAAAAGCTGCATAAAATGTAAATTAACGGATGCACCGTACCCAAAACAAAGTACAAACAGAGCTCAGAAGGTACTCGATCTAGTGTATACGGATGTATGTGGGCCGATGCAAACAGAAAGCATAGGAAGAAAGAAATACTTTCTCACATTCACCGATGACTTTAGTAGATTTGCAATGATGTTCCTCTTATCAAAGAAAAGTGAGGTAATTACAAAACTAAAAGAATACGTAGCCATTACGAAAAATAAATTCGATCGTACACTTAAAGAACTTCGAACGGACAACGGGGGAGAATACACACGTGAAGAATTAGAATTTTTTTTTATCTGAAGCAGGTATACAACACCAGTTTACCGCTCCGCACTGTCCACCCCAGAATGGCGTGTCAGAAAGGAGGCACTGAACATTAATAGAAATGACGCGTTGCCTGTTATCGGAAGCTAAGCTACCTAATAAATTTTGGGGAGAAGCTTTAAATACAGCTGTGTATCTTTTAAATAGACTTTCCACAAAATCACACAATTCTACTCCATACCAGCTATGGACAAATAAAACGCCAGATTTAGCAAACATTAAAGTATTTGGTTGCAAAGCTTACGCTTATCTCGACAAATCCCAAAGAGGAAAACTTGACGATAAACCTATAGAAGGAACCTTTGTCGGTTATGATATTAGATCAAAGGGTTACAGAATCTACAGGGTGATCTTTTTTTAAAGTGACAGTGTTTGGAGCGCCCTGTAGCGCGATCTAATAGCCGAAATGGCACCAGACTAATCAAGACATGGGAAAAAGAATTCCGTGAAAAAAAAATAGTTTCAAAAATCGCCGCTAGGGCATTTTGTGCCGCTTTGCAATGTATAAAATGTGAGAAAAGAAAAATACTAACACATACAATCGTACAGTTAAATTATTAATGTTTATTTACTACATTAACTTCCCCGGTGAGGAATTAGACTACCTTCAATGTGAGCACCGTTCTCAGAAATAACACCGTGCATTCTGTGCACAACGTTCTCCACAGCTGTACGTAACATATCACGAGGAATATTCCGCACTGTCTTTGTTATGTTGTCCTTTAGAATAGACAAATTTGATACTCCACCAACATAAACTTGAGATTTCAAATAACCCCAGAGCCAAAAATCGCATGGCGTGAGGTCAGGGGAACGAGGTGGCCATACAACTGGAAAACTCCGACTTATGAGATGACTCTATCATCAGTGAAGGTTTGGCGCAACAGCTGCTTTACCTTATTACCAATGTGTGACAGAGCATCATCCTGCATAAAGATTGTCTGTTGGAGACGGTTTCTTTGCTGAAGTTGTGGAATAAGAAACGTTTGCAGCATTTCGTGGTACCTTTCTGCATTTATGATGCACGTTTCGGGTCCTGTCGGAGTGATGGTCTCAAAAAAGAATGGCCCAATTACGAATTCGGCTGTGAAACCACACCAAACAGTGACTTTTGGGGAATTTAATGGGATTTCATGCACGGTGTGGGGATGCTCCGAAGTCCAAATTCGGCTATTTTGTGTGTTTACGAACCCATTGAGATAAAAATGGTACTCATCTCCCCACAGAATGTGCCATGGGAAAGCATCATCAATTTCTACCCTGGCAAGAAACGATAGAGCGAATGTCACTCGCTTATCATAATCACTTGGTTTCAGTTCGTGCAAGAGGCTGATTTTGTAGGGGTAAAATCCAATAACGCACCGCAAAACTCTCCATACCGTGGAATATTCCATGTCCAATTGTAGAGCTACACCCGGGGCGCTGCTAGTACCAGCAATGGTTCCCTTCGATCCTTCGACAATTGAAGTTGCCACATCAGTTATTACATCTCCTGATACTTGTTTACGTCCTCTCCCAGCGCGAATGGTCAGTGACCCCGTTTCCTCGAACTTCTTAATCATTTTCTTAAGACCATTCAGCGATAAAGGCCCCTTTCGTAATTTTTTTCTGGTTCGAAATTCCCGAAGAACTGCGGATGCATTACATTGATTTATATAATACAGCTTCACCAATAACGCAAGTTCCGGTAACGTGAGAGGCATATCCACTGGAGCTCGTTTACTTCAGCTGAGATTATTTGTCGGAGCTGTGTACTACTTGTTTTTATAGCCCCTATTAGTGGCGCTGTCATCGCACAACATTTGCATTTTTCTTTGATACCCGTGTTTTATGCTAATTCTCGTTATTGTAAGCTACAAAAGCGCCACAAAATTCCCCAGTGGCGATTTTTGGAACTAATTTTTTTTTTCACGGAATCCCTTTTCCCATGTCTTGATTAGTCTAAATACCAAGTTTGGTGCCATTTCGGCTATTAGATCGCGCTACAGGGCACTCCAAACACTGTCACTTTAAAAAATATCACCCTGTATATTGTAAATAATAAAATAATACGAGCAAGAACAGCCAAATTTATAGAAAACAGTAATTCAAACAAAACAACACCAAACATTGATCTGAAAAATGGAATTAACGTTCAAAAACAACCCGAAAAAGCAGGAGAAATTCTTCAGAAATTTTTATAAACATGCAGGTAGATAAACAAACAGACAATGAGGCAATTATAATAAATGAACCTAGAAAATCACAGAAATCAAATAGGGGTGTTCCACCTGATAGATTTGCATATATTACTAAATAAAATACAATAATAGAACCAATAGAATGGCAGGATATAGAGAAAATCGTTAGTCCATATTATAGAAATAAATAGTACGAAGCAACTAATGAAGAAATTACTTTAGTAAGAAAAAACAAAACATGGAAACTTATAGATCCGCCACCTGGAGTAAAAGTAATAGGATGAAAATGAATATTTACGTTAAAATGTAATTCAAATGGTGAAATAGATAAATATAAGGCGCGACTGGTAGCTAAAGGTTTTTCTCAGAAATTCGGAACTGATTATTATGAAACATTCGCACCTGTCGTAGCATATACTACATTAAGAGCTTTTTTAGCATGTGCAGCATATAAAAATTTAAATGTGAATCATCTGGACATAAAAACAGCGTTCTTTCGCGGAAATTTAGACGAAGAGGTTTATACGTCACAACCAGAAGGACATGTCATATCGGGAGAAGAAAATAAAATTTATAAACTGGGAAAAGCTATCTATGGGCTGAAACAAGCCGCAAGAGCAGGGAACATTAAGATAGGAGAAAGTTTAAGCAAACATGGTTTCGTGCAAAGCATCACTGATCCATGTCTCTTCACGCAAAAAATTAAAGATAGTACAACCTATATCATAATTTATGTTGATGACTTATTAATTTCAGGGGGTACTAAAGAAATAAATGAAATAATGGTGCAACTTAGAAAAGAATATGAAGTCAAAAATTTAGGACCTGTAAATTATTATTTGGGTATAAATATAAAAAGACATAAGGGGGGAAATTTCGCACTCGATCAAACAAACAAGATAAAAGAAGTGAACGAAAAATTCGATTTAAAGGATGCGAAACCCTGTGATACTCCGATGGAGTCAGGTTATCTAAACATAAACGCCGCCAAAGCACAAATACATTTCTCTGCACCACACACCAACTAATTTTCATTTTAATTCTATCTCTCTCTCTCTGTTTTTTTTTTCCGAGAAAATACATCAAGTAAAAAATCGCTGTTTTTACATTCATTAGTATCTCTTCCCCTTTTTTCCCTCAAAATACTCGTGTTTTCTGATGTTTTTTCTTCATATTGTGCCTAAAGACAATGGAAACATTCCTAGAATACTGGATAACAATGAGATTAGATTGAATTTTTGTAAACATTCTGCTAATTAGAGCAGTTTCTGCAAATTTTTAAGTGTGTGATATGACCTTAAAATGTTACCTCATATCTTAAAGTATATTGTGATGCTTTATTTATTTATTATTATTTGGTATCATATCATTATAGGGAAACATCAACATTTCGATAAATTTATGATAATTACTCATTTATAAATAAAATTGGATTTTACTATTCTTTAAAATTGATTCTACATTCTTTTGTATACGTTTGTAAAACTCAGCTCGCGTTAAACCGCAATGAAATGAAATGATATATTATTATCTCAATTTCGTTGTATAAAGCGCTCCAATGTATAATGCGCACCTACGGATTTGAGACTATATTTTTCTATTTTTAGGTATATTTGCCGTATTACATGAATCCCCCCCCTTTTTTTTTTGCAAAGATATCTTCATGAGATATGTAGCATGAAACTACTAATAAAGAACATTGTAAAGTATAATAAATAATACGAAAATAAAGACAAAATATATAGAGAGATAGTATGCTTGTAGAATATTTAATAATGTGGAAATCTCAGTTCTTATTCCCATCTTTTTTAATTTTTAATATTTCATTTTTATACCTGGCGTATAACACGTACCCATAAATATTGATCAATTTTCTTGTATCAAAATTGCACATTATACGACGGAATATATGCATTTATATTTTCTTACGGTAAGAAATCAAATCAAATTTGCCACTATTACTCCTTTTTCTTTTTTGTCATTTACCGGCAAAGTTACAATCAAAAACTAATGAAATTTGTGAACTGATCACTGTTATCCAGAATTCTGGAAACCTTTTCATTATCTTTAGAAGCCATTTGGAGGAGGGAAAGCCTCAAAAGGCATCACGAGTGTTATGAGGGAAATAACTAATAGATACTAGTGAATGTGAAAACAGCGATGTTTTGTAGTATGTATTCTTTCAATAGAGAAGCAAAAGGGAAAATTAGTTGGCGTCTGCAGAGAAATGTATTCGTGCTCTGGCTTCATGCTTTTCTTGACTAAATAAATAAATTTTGTGGCAAATTTGATTTAAAGACTTAGCCGAAAGTATAAATGCATATATGTGTATAACTTTGATGGCAATGTATATTAAACTTCTCTTCATTGTGATGGAAATCCCTTCCCATGTATAATATCTCAAGTAATTATAAATATTTCACCGAAAAACCAATTAAGAAGAAATCACTATTCAACTTAATAATCCAAAACTCATTAACTAGAGTTACAACGGAGAGGTGAAAGAAAGATTACACTTCAACTGCGTATTGTTTTTTCCAGTGTATTTCCCAGCGAAAAAACTCTTACTGCCTTTTAATTACTGCGGTGTTATGAACTTTCACAAGAGACTGAAAAACACCCACTTTAACTTTATACGTAATGAAAGTGAACATCTTATAAATAGGCTTTTAAGGTTATATATAAAAAGGAATCTCTAATGTTCTAATAAGCGAACTTAAACCTTAATTAAATTTATTATATAGTAAATTTAATCAATATTAAATTATATTTCACAAATTAAAAAAGCTTCTAATTTTGTTAAAGAACACTATGTTTTGTGTAATAAATTAGCGCTACCTCATCTGGATACTCATGCCATATTGGATATATTTTTTAGATACGCTTAGAAGCAACTACTCACTTAAAGATTACAGGTAAGCGATTATCTTACCTTATTATTTTGACTGTATTAATTCACAAACATTGTAAAAGAACAATTTGACTAAAATGATCTAAACATAAATTAGTAGGATAAATAACATAGTTCGTAACAATTTTCTGAAACATTGCACTTTAATTTTTTTTTATTTGCTACTTAAGTCTTAAAATCTTTTAGAAATTCAATTTAAAATCAGTTTTTAAACAGCTGTATTCGTTTGTATTAACACATGAATTTATTGTCACATGTCGTACTATCAAAAAGAGTTCGTCAAAAGACTGATAAAAATGCCTATATTTTATTATAACAACAGTAACAACAAACTAATAAATAAATTCTCTTAGAGATTCTTTACCATCTTTTTTCTTGAGCTTTTTCATAATCAAGGTGCCATTATAAATAGACGGTGGAAGAGCGAGGGGTAATTTCTTGCTTAATTAGGGGCATTATGGTTCTTTAAATTTCAGGTAAATGATCTCACACGAAAAATCTAGTCTCAAACGTTCACGACTTTTGCATCAACTTAATATATTTAATAAGTTTTAGTGAAATTAGAATTATGAAAAATTGTATGATAAAAATACATTAAACTTATGTACTTGTGGTCAACAAAGTCTGCGGAAATTACAACCACTTGGGGTAATTATATTAAAATACTTAAGTTTTCTGAATTAAAACTGACGAATGAATAAAAATATCACAACGTTTTCACCAGTGGTCGTTTTTTGTACGGACTAATATTTATTTACCTAGTACATAAAACAAAATTTTTCCGTTTTAGGAATCATCTGTAAAAATGCCTCTCGATTTATATCAAAGATGAAAGCATTTAATAATTTAACTTTTATGGCAGAATAAAAAGTGATCTTTACGCCCAAATAAATATATTCCTGATTTTAAATATAATTTAGAAGATAATTGAAAATTTGCGTTTAATAAATGAAAAATCACACGACGTCACTTTCGCATATAATATAATCAAAAAGTAGAGATTGTAAAATAATGAATTGTTATCGAAATTTCAATTTCATCTAAAAATATTAAAATGGGAAAGAAAATATCATAAAAATTTATTTAAATCGTAAAAAATGAAACAAACTATCAAAATGTGATTAAGATAAACATTTTTTGCTTATTATAATGGTATTTTTATCAGTTTTTATTTTTCATAATGATAGTCATGCACTTTGTAGTGGTAACAAATATTTGAAAATGCATTATTTACTTCAAATATGACATTTTTTTCAGAATCTTTTCTTAATAATTTATTTATTGTTCATTTTCTTTTCCTGTGGATCATGATGTCACCATTGATACTAAATTTTCTCCTGTACATAAGTGATATTTATGCTTCATACATCATTAAAAAAAGATTCAATATTTCCTTTCAAATATGATGCCATATTCACCTGATTTTAATATGTAGCATTATAATCTGTGTAATTTGTTATTTATTTGTACCATTCACGTGTAAATGCTTCAATTGAAAATTATCAGTTTTGGAAACATTATTACTCCGGATTTTGAAGATGTAGCAGTGATAAAGAAAAAAAAAATATTTATAGGAAAAAATGTTGATTAATTCTGAATGAAAATAATGAAATTTGGAATTAAGAAACATATATGAATAAAATAAATAAAACATAGCCTATGTTCATTTCTGGGATATAATTAATCTATATGCAAAGATACAAAGACATTAAATCATTTGTTTTAACACCGACTTCAGCCAAACATTCACACGCACTTTCTCATTTATAATATTATTATAGGATATGTGTATAACTGAGATAACAATATATTTAAACTTCTCTTCTTTGCAGTTTAACATTTTAAAATTTGCTAGTTAAGTCTTAAAAACCTTTAGGAATAAGCAATGTAGAATAAATTTTAAACAGCTGTAGAATCCATTCGTATTAACACATGTTTTTAATATCGTGTGTCGTCGTGCTATCGAAAAGAATCCGCCAAAAAAATGATAAAAATGTCTATATTTTATTATAACAACAATAACAACAACAAAATAATAAATAAATAATTTAAACATTCCAATATACAACGTCATATATCATACATTTAAAAAAAATGCCAAAAAATGGCTCGCATATAGCAGAATATTTACAGTAATTTTTCCGTTATCATTAGAAACCTTTCCATTATCATTAGAAAACATTCTGAGAAAGATCAATCATAAATCTAAAAAATAAAAATAAAAATAAAAATAAATAAAATTACGAGGTTGATATGTAACGAATCGTGATATTTCATAAATTACACATATTTTATTATGGTAAAGCAACATCATACTATGGCACTTCAATTTCTCCAGACAATATCAGTTATTGACAAACTCACTTTTTAACTTCATTTGAAAATCTAAAAGAGTGAGAGAAAAAGAGAAGAGTGGTGTCTAAGCGATGAGATGGGCTCAACCCGAACCCGATCCTGTGCCTGAAAGTGCTCGGGATCGATTTTTATACAAGTCTTCGGGCTCAGGCTCAAAAACAAAAACATATTTATTCACAAATTGTAAAAAGAAAAATAAACTTGCTATTTGAGAAACAAGAATGTAATCTAAGTTTCTTAGAGTCTTTTATAATCCTTTAAATATCTGTTTGAAAGGGAATTGAATTGTTATTAATGGGATCCAAGGAGAAATATTCTATCTTATTCAAGCCTTTCCACGGCCAGTGTTAGTAACATAAAGAAAATGTGAAATTCTAGTATTATGTTTGAATTTTTTTTCCCAAGAATTCCTGGGAAACCGAAAATTCACACATAGATAAAAATTGTACGCTGTTTACTACTACTAAATAAATATTTATAGTATCGTCTTATTTAACCGTAAAATTTCTGAGATTAAATAAGGCGAAGAGTACTATAAAGCACGGAGTAAGATATCTCGAACCATACGTATATGTATCTTCCTCCGTGTTATAAGGATTAGTGGTAGCAAACAACGTATACAATTTGTTATCTATATATCTCATGTCTTTTCCGACAACTTAATAAATATCAGTCTAGTGTGAATCCTATGACTATGAATAGATAAAAGCCGTAATTTACAGCTTTCTTGATCGTGGTCATGGTTGTATTAATGTTGATGTATATTTAATTAGAAATTATAATATCTTTCACGTGAATTATCCGAAAGTTGCACTCAATCAACGAAAATATCAATAAATCTTTAAACAAATTATAGAAGGAAAATTTCATCTCATCAATGCGCGCATCAACAGCCTACGCACTTGAATAAAGCGGAAGTAATAAAAAATGATTTAATAGTCTTTTTCCCATCAACCTGTAATTAAAGAACTCATAAGTGTTTCAAGGACAATTATGCTACAACGAACATTTACAAAACTTAACTTAATGATCTATAAACTTTATATACTGTGGTATAATAGATTGATTGCAAGGTATTACAGCAATACTGTGAAATATGTTTTTTCCAGAAGTCAAATGGCAAGATAAATGAACTATGAACTTCTTATTATTAGAACTCTAATTGTTTTCTTCAGTGTTAAAAATGCAACACGAGCAGTCATGAGCATAAAACGCTCCATGATAATGTTCCATAATAATAACACATTTAATATACATAAAATCGTAGTTTATAAAAATGTGTAATACGTTTTATATATATATTTGTTTAAAATCAACCACTCGTCTGAACAACTTCATCGTGTCATCTAATAAAACAAATTAGTTTTTTTCCAGCATACAGTGAACGGAAATAAGTGTCCCAAATCAAAAGAATAAATCGCAAATGGATAGATAACTTTGGATTAAAACATTTGAACATCAATGGAGCACACCAACAACAAAAAAAGGGGTAAGAGAAATTTTCTTATCTTACTTTATAGAACTCTTTCTTAACTTATTTAGTAATGAGAAATGCGCTCACGCCGAACGAACTCCCTCCTTTATATTTATTATTCTTTTTATAGTTGATATAGATTTGAAATATTTAACTATTAATTTGTTAAGTCAAAACTAGTATTAGAGCGCGTAAAAATAAGCTTTTGCTTCAAAGATTTATGCTTAAAATATATAATGCAGTGTGTAATATATGTTCATGTGTAGAAAAGAGGGGATATAAACACTATAGAATAGAAGCTATTTACTTAGCTTCCACTGTTTAAAATAAAATAAGAACACAATTTTTACATCTCAGAAAGCACTCGAGGATTCTTATTACAAAGAAATTTAATCTTTGCTTCGGGGTTACAGTATGGACGATACAACACAAACCCATATACAATTTGAACTAGAATTACTAGTTACAATATTGTTAAGAGTAGAAGAAATCCTCTTCTTCATGATTAGTTGTTTTTTCGAGCGAAATCAAAACACGCCGTTTCTGGCAGTGATATTTTCAACCATCACATCTCAAATTTTCAGCATCGACTACTTCGCAAAGGACGTCGCAAAAAGCTATCCGCGCACGTACACAGGAAGAATGAGTTTTTAGCCCACGTTGTGCTGCCACCTACTGAAGTAAAATGTAACTATTGCATCTGTTATAATTCAAGATAAATAAGTATTTGTAACATTTTCAAAGTATGATTTAAATAAGAGTTACAGCCGTAACCAAATTTTTATTTTTTAAATGCGCTTTAATTTCATGCATATGGCTCTGTTTGCATTAGCTGTACATTTTTCATAGAGAAAATACTATTTAAAAATTGCAGGTAATTTTTGAAATAACCAAGAAAACTATTTAGAATTTTAAATACTAAAAAAATAATTTTATCACTGAAAAAAAATAATTGAGAAAAAATGCTTCTTAATAGTACAGGAAGCATTAAACTTCACGAATGCGTGTTTTACAACATTTTTAATCTTTTACCATCGGTTTTTTAAAATAGAAATGTTTGATTAGTTTAAACTCAGAAATGGTCTGATTCAATAAAGCAAAATTTACAACAAAAAATTACCGAGGAATAATCAATGAATCTGAGCAGCGTTTGCGTCACGTATACGTGACGCTCGTCGCGAAGGTGTTAATAGTGAGATTATTTCCTAAATTCCATTTTTCAGATGGAGCATATCTAAGAAAGTTATGTATGAACGTCATAAATATATTTTTTTCAAAACTACATTTAAATGATTACCACTCTTTGTCAAATCAAGGACTATAGTTCTCGTTAGAAATATGCAATAAAAAATTCTGAGCATTTTAAAGGATAAAAATTGTTTTTATGTTTAAATACTAAGTGAGTATAGTTTCTATAACTAAAATAGAGTTAATCGAAACATTAAAATATTTAATATTAGAGAAGTGATTCAAGTAAGTGACTAGTTTGATAACTCTTAGTTCGGGAGTCTGCATCGGATGGTTCAGATCACAAAAATGCAAGTCAGTTCCACCCCCAGCGGGAGTATTGCCATAGAAACATCGCACAGCCCACTATAATGTCTTAATGTCTAATGAATGGATTTCTGATGACTGTTCCCGATTTGGGGTAACATCAGTAACTGGTTTGCCATTAATTTTGCATTAAAGTGCACTGTGCGATGTTGGTATGTCCCTCTCCCCTCCCCTTCCTGTTGGTGCGCCAGGTAAATGGCAGTCTTGTTAACAGGATCATCTAATTTAACATATATACCAAAATCGTGGCCGCTAAAAATGGTTGCAAAAATCTGCTCAACATTAGTAAAAAATCACAAAATCTGCAGAACATAGTTTATAAAAAATGGTAAAAAATAAAGATAATTCAGGCGGGAAAAAATTTAATTTGAGATTTTATTTTTTTTTTACATTTTAATTTTAATTTTAATTTTAATTTTAATTTTAAATTAAATAAATATATGCATTCACATTCGCGTAGTTTTTGATTATTTAATATCCCAAAAATGTCTAGTCACAAAAGTTTTATCGACTACAATTTTGAATGTATTTCATCTTTTTTCTTTGAAGTTTCTCCCCCTTTCAAATGTAAAAAAAAAAAAAAAAAAAAAAAAAAAACTTTTTTTTTTTTCAGATTATTTCGTTTGCCTCTTTTTCTGTTGTTTGAAATACTTCTTCGATTTTGTATTTTTAGCGGAGTAAGTAACGTAAAAATATTCAAACTGCTCTAAAAATGTTTGAACAACAAAGATAAACGAAAGAAAATACTTGTTTCAAACTCTTTATTCTATCTTAGTTATTTTTGATGTTTTATGTCCTAAAGTAAAATAAAACTTATATTATTTACATTACTAATACAAACTTATTATAAATAACGTAGTATTTAAATAAAACGTCTATTATCATTTATAAAATCACTATTATCATTAAAATTTTATAAATTATATGCTACGCATTATAATTTAAAATTTGTCATGTAGATATTTTTGAGGAAAAGTTTAAAAAGATAATAATCGCATCGATAGAATACCGGAAAAAAAAGGTAGCTTTCATAGTCCATGTTTTTAAAAATTCAACTCATTTTAATCAAACAACAAAAAGCTAAAATGCTTGGAACCCGATTATAGAAGATTCAATCCCGGTTTTCGTTAATACTGAATTTGAATGCGAATTTCAGCATGAGAGTTACAGCACAACAAATATCAGATTGTTTCAAAATTTCAGCCACCCTAGAATTTCAAGCTGCCATATCTCAGACATTTTTTAAGATATAGCCAAAACAAAACAAAACAAAGCAAAAAAATCCGGAATCCTTGTATTACGATCTAACACTAAACGGATACAACTTTTTCAACTTATAATTTTGTATACACCTTTCTGAATTAAAAAAAAAAATTAAAATTATTTAACTGGCCGTCATTTTGAAACAAGATGGTGCATGAAGCTGGCCAACGATTCGGTCGAGACCTTGGTATGCTCTGTACACATGATCAGCCACATTCATATCGGTTCATAAATACGAGAGTTACAGCATAACAAATATTAGATTGTTACAAAATCTCAGTCACCTTAGAATTTCAAATTGCCACATATCTCAGACATTTTTTAAGATATAGCCAAAACAAAAAATGCTCCAGAATCCTTGTATCACGTTCTAACACTTAACAGAAACATTTTTTTTTCACTTTATAAATTTTTGTACATCTTTTTGAATTTTTAAAAAGTTTAAAATGTTTAACTGGCCGCCATTTTGAAACAAGATGGCGGATGAAGCTGGCCAACGAACTCGGCCGATACCTTGGTATATCCTATACACATACTCAGTCACATCAAATCGGTTTATAAATAAGAGAGTTACAGCATGAAAAATGTCAGATATATATATATATAAATCAACATTTGGACGGAGTGTGGTTTTGGAGTCTGGGGGGGGGGGGGGGGGGGGGATCGTGATCGGTGAAAATATACCAAAATGATTTGGAATTGCTTTCCTCCGAACGGATGCAATAGGTAGCTTTTTCTAATGAAAGCTACCTAAAAAAGAACTTTTTAAATTTAAAAATAATTTTAAATACCTGATGTTATTACCTGGAAAAGTAATATTAATAACTTCAAAGCGTATAATGACTGAAAAAAATGTTTAAAAAACAATTAAGATTCTGTCTCAAAAGCTAAATTTATTGTAAAATTTGGTAAAATGAATTTATCCGAAAGCATTAATTAAAAAAGTCCTTCAGGCCTGTACCGGGAGGAAAAGGTAGCTTTCCTATATCTTCGTTTTAAAATTTTAGCTAATGTTACAAGAAAACAGCAAGTTAAAATGCAAAGAAACGCTTACAAAAGATTCATTAATACTGAATTTGAATAAGAAATTCGCCAAATTATTGAGCAATAGCCAAATTGGCTTCATTTATGAAGACTTATTTTGGTCGCCAAATGTCGCCAATTTTGCCAATTTTGTCGCCAATGTCGCCAATTTTGGCGCTAACGGATATGAATATATAGTTTTATGCGTATGATTGGGAAAATTATTACAACAATGAAAGAAAATAATTTGCGAGTAATCGCGTTAATGTGCTGTTTTGTTTCAAAATGTCAGCCACCCTACAATTTCAAACTGCTCTATCTCAGCCATTTTTTAAGATAGAGGTAAACCAAAAAATGCTCTGGAATCCTGGTATCAAGGCCTAAAACGTAATTAAAAAATAAATTTTAATTTTTAATATTTTTGTATATTTATTTTAGTTTTAAATTTTTAAATGGCCGCCATCTTGAAAAAGAATGGCGGACCAAGCTGGACAACGAACTCGGTCGAGACATTGGTTAGCTTAATACACACAATTAGTTTTATCAAAATCGATTTATAAATACGAGCGTTATCGTATGACATAGGTCAGATATATATATATATATATATATATATATATATATATATCAACATTTGAACGGAGGGTGGTTTTGGGGTCTGGGGATCATGATCGGTGAAAATATATCGAAATTTTCCGGAACTGCTTTCCTCCGAACGGCTGCAATAGGTAGCTTTATACTTTTTTGTATTGAAAGCTACCTAAAAATGTAATAGAAACCCTTAAGTGATGAGGACCAATTATTTCTATGGTCATTATCCCATCCCCTACCTCCGTTTTTAAAAAATATATGAAATGAGAAAACTTGTAGTATACAACAAAAATTCGAAAAAAGGAATCGGTCTTGCTGGACGTGAGAGGAATAACTGCATAAATTTTTGTGGATGTTTTAAATATACTATAAGTTAAAAAAAAAAAAAAAAAAAAAAAAAAAAAAAACAAGCAAGCAACCACAAAAAGGAACAACAAGGTGAAAATAATTCAAGCCAATGAGTTCGATTAACGACAGTGTGTTATTATTTGTTATGTACCCCTAGATAAAAGTTATTTTGTTTAGGCAGTCCATTTTAAAATGGTATTTAAATATATTTTTAAAATATTGTGCTATATTGCACAACCCCTCCACATGTTATACAGTAATAGTTTATTTAAAATACAAGTAAAGCAATCGAAAAGTTTAATCATCAATTTCGGGACGTTTAACTTTAATAGGGAGTTTCAAATAACTAAACATTTTTACGTCTGATATATATAAAATTAAATTGTTAAAAATTAACCTGTTTGGTAATAGTCTAGTTATCGTAATGATATTGCACTGATGAGGAGCTTGATCATAGCCTGAAACGTTTGTTTTACTATTTTAATGTTTTATATAATTGCATGTTTTTAGTCTTGTGATGTCTGATTAAATGTGATAATTTTTAACAATTTACTAGGGAGCTTCACAGAGTCCACCTAAATACACTGGTTAGAGAAATTAAAGGAACAACTATAAAAAAAGCACTTTATATGAATTCTATTAAAAGAATTTTAACGAAAGCGCGTAGATTTGAAACTCAAGGTCAACGTTATCACATATTCAAATTGGCTTTCACCTTCGCTAACTCAGAAGTATGCAAATTCGATAAGTTTTTCGCTTATGGAAGTGAAGCATGCCGTCGAAAAGACATTTGACGGATTTTGAGAAATGGGGTTTAATTGAGAGACTAGTAGGAGGACAGTAATCTTGTAAAGCTGTAAAGTTTGCATTTTGTTAATGGGTGTCTACACATGTTATAGAGTATTTCTGAATATTTCTAAAAAGTTGTAAAATATAACATAAACCCTTCCTTACCTAACTTTATATCGCATTTCCTATATACAAATTTATTTTTTGCATAATAAGATAAATATTCTGCATTTTGAAGGTATGTCAGGAATAACAAATCAAAGATTTTGTGGAAGTTCCATATTTTTTTGCAGCAAAATCATCCAAGTGACATGAGTTTTTAGACTTAATTTTTCCCACTAGTGTACCACCGGCACCAACGCTATTAAGAATCAGTGTTGTTGAGTTGTTGTTGTTACAACAGTGTAATTTCCCTTCTTTTCAGAAGAATACAATTTCACTAAAATATAATTATGTATCAAACCTCGATTAACAACCGCATATTTTTATTTAAGGTTTTTATTTCTCATTTACTTTTTAAAAAATCTATTACGTTAAAAGAACCATATATAGTCAAATATATTTTTTTAAATACTATGCAGAATTTAAATAACAATAAAAAAGTATAAAAATGCTATTCAAACTGAAATTTTTCATACATAATTATGAATTTGGATATTTTAAAAGCGACCGATAAAACAAACAAACAAACAAACAAACAAAAAAAAACTGCTCATGCTATTTTTAAATATCTTACAATGATGAATTGGAATTGTAACTTGTCGTAGTTTACATCAACATTATATTTCAAATATCGTCCTTAAATAAACATTTTACAAAAAGATGTACTCTATTATAGACAGACAAATAAATTTAAATTACGTTACTGTTTCAGAGACGAGAAAACATAATTTATTGTCATCTACTGTTCACAAACAATAAGTAGTGAAAACACTGATAGAATATAAAAGGAAAAATCAATAAATAAATTGTGGTCTAAGTTGTGTAATAAGAATTAGTCTAAGAAGCGCCAATTTTTTATTTATACGCTTGATTTCATATCTATCAAATGATTTTGAAAAACAATCAACTAAACTTATTGGCATATTTTAGTCTAATAAAATAAGTTTCAATTTAACTGCTTTTATAAAGCAATGTTTATTTATTTATTTATTTTTTTGTGTGTGTGTGAGAGAGAGAGTTATAACATGAATATCAAAAATTTCAAAACGTATAATGAATAAAAAAAATGAAGAGCCTGTCTCAACATCTAAATTTATTATAACTTTTTATAAAATGGACGCATACAAAAGCATGAAGTCAAAAATATATAGATACCCACAAATGATGAGGCCTAAATACATCTAGGGTTATTATCATTTTTTTAACACTTTCCGACATAGTTGAAAGTGCTTATGAATTTGGTTTATCTGTCTGTTTGTCCGTCTCTCTGTCTATTCGTGCTCTAACTTACGTAAAAAATAGTCAGATTGCTATGTAATTGATGTATGTTATGGAGGCTTATCATAGCATGTTTTGTATTGAAAATGAAGTGTGTAGCATTTTAGTTCGTTTACAGGGCACTTTAAAAAATACCATTACATTATGGTCTATGGAAAAATTTGTTTGCAGTATATTTTAATGATATCTCACTTAGTTCAAACTAATTACTGAAGTGCACTACTAGATGCTTAGTATAGATATGGTGTATATAGCATTTATCGTTCATTTACAAGGATACGCAAAAGACTTCGATTACAGTACTGTCTAATGAGCAATAACAGCTGGGAGTGCGTTTTCAACTGTGTTATGCGTTTTTAAATGTTACTAATTTTTTGCATATTACTTGGCGTGTATAAATTTTGTATCGATCAGATACAGGGCTGCACAAAAGAATTCGCGTACATTTTCGTTTATGGACGGGACCTGCTGAAGGGGGATGTCCGCTTTTCCTAACTGAAATAAGTTTTAGTATACTAGACGAATTATAGTACATACACAAATCAACAGATCATTTACAAAGCAGCACAAAATAATTCGGATATTTTTCCGACTATAGATGGTAATTGCCGAAAATGGATTTTTATAGATGTGTTATACGTTTTCAAAATTGGTTACTCAGATAGGTTATTTGGTTATTGATTATAGGTTCAGATAGGTTATTGGTTATTTGGTTACTTTGTTACTTTTACCTTATTCGCCGAAGTTTCGTTACAGTAATCTGAATGTGTTGAAAAGGGTTTCATAATCTATGCTTTACGCATGATTTTTCCTTCCTGCTTTTTTTATGTGAATGTGAGAAAACTAGTAACATACAACAAAGATTTGGGGATTCGACATTGCACGACCTGAGAAGAATAACTAGTGTACACTTTTGGGGATTTTTTTAGAGAAAGCAATTACGTTGGGGGGAAAACAGTTGAATACAATTCAATTTAACCAAAAAGTACAATTAATGATAAGTGTATTACTGTTTGTATTGCATCTTTAGATAAAACCCATTTCGCTTAGACAGATAATTAAAATATGTATTTTAATATTATGCTATATTGCATTAACCATCCATATGTGCTTAAGACAATAATTCTTTTAAAGTATATAAAGTAATCGAAAAAAGTTAATCATCAATTTCAGATGATTCATTTTAATAGGGAACTTCACAAAGTTTACCTAAATGCAACAGTATAATTTTCCTTACATTCAAAAGAATACAACTTCACTGAAATATACTAAAATACACTGTACACATCACTACTGTATACGAACACTGATTTACAACCACATATTAATATTTCTATTTTTTTATTTTTGTTTATTTTTAAAAAAACTACAGCCAAATACTTTTTAAATGCAGGATTAAATAAGAGTAAATATACAAAATTAAAAAAAATATATGAAATACACTATATGAATGTGTGATAATATGTAATATGAATATGTGATAATTTTAAATAATAATATGTACTATAAAAAAAGACAAATGTTTCTTACTTTCTGAAAATATAATGTGACCATGAGCGAAATTATCCAATAGCGTCTTCCAAGTTTACCCATGATTCCAAAAAGCGTTCTGTATCTTTACCAATATCAGCAACGAATAGAATTTTCAAGATTTAAAGAAGCATTTACAAAAGCAGAAACGTTTCCGAGTAGTTTTTACATTGTATTAATGAGTTTGTTGAAGCCGGAATATCAAATTTCAGGATGCTATAAAAAATTCTCATTTTTTTAGGATGCTATCAATTCTCAATTTCTTGGGATGCTATCAATTTTCAAGCATCTTCAAGAAATATGTTTTACAAACAAACCAGATAAATTAACAGCATTAATAATAAAATTAAAATTAATATTATTTTGTTAATCTCGCATGTATGAATATAGTTATACAACTAAAAATGTTTAATTGAGGATTGATAGCATCCTTAAAGCCCACATTCTGGTTTGAAAAAACTGATTAATACATTATAAAAACTACTCGGAAACGTTTCTGAAAATAAAATGACAGAAAAAAAACTTTAATTATGAAAATATATTGGTTTTTGAGGTTTCTAAAGATAAAGAACGCTTTCCGGAATCGCGGATAATTCAGAAGAGATTATTGTATATTTCTGTATATGGTTACATCATAACTACGTTAGATTAAGAAGTATTTGTCTTTTTTACTGTGTATTTTATAAATATATCCACTTTTTAGTACTACACTATGTAAAAAATGACCAATGTTTCTTATTTTATGAAAATATGCTATAACCACGAATGAAAATATAATATAATCTTCTGAGTTATCCGAAATTTCAAATAGCATGTTATATTGTCTTTTGAATCCCCAGAAACGAATACATTTTTAAAATTTAAAGAATAATTTATAAAAACAAATTATTTTTTCTGTCCGAATTTTTCAGAAACGTTTCCGAAGGGATTTTATAGTGTATTAATTAGTGTCCCCAGGCTAGAATACCTGTTTTTCGAATGTTTCCATTCTCAAGTACACGTTTTCAGCCGCATAAGTTAATTTATACATGAAAGAGTAAAGAAATAATCTTAATTTTAATGTTATTGTTAACGCAGTTAATTTTGCATGTTTGTCTGTTAAACTTTTTTTTTGAGCATGAAAATGTTTACTTCAGAATTGATAGCATTCGAAAAACAGGTATTCCAGGCTGAGGACACTACTATAAAATCCCTTCGGAAACGTTTCTGAAAAATTCGGGCAGCTAAAAATAATTTGTTTTTATAAATTATTCTTTAAATTTTGAAAATGTATTCGTTTCTGGGGATTCAAAAGACAATGTAACATGCTATTTGAAATTTCGGATGACTCAGAAGATTATATTATATTTTCGTTCGTGGTTATAGCATATTTTCATAAAATAAGAAACATTGGTCATTTTTTACAGTGTATAGAATGATCACCAATTTTCTTTTCTCCAAACAAAAATTATGAAACCTTTGAACATCTAAATTATGTGTTTCTTGTAACGGGAAATTGTTTCAATTTTATTAAACTTCTTGCATAAGATGCAGAGGTTTCGTTGTTGAAATTATTGTTTCATCAAACGCACTCGTAGATATACTGAAATCCTGAAATAGCACAACATTTGAAAATTGTGTGAAAATGATGTGACAACGTGTGTGTGGGTGGAGGGGGGGGGGAGCCCACTTAAGAAATATATTTTTATTTATTATCGAAAATTTACAAGAAAAAGCAGTTCAAAAACGTCGTTGCATGTTGTTTCAAGGAGAGTAAAAATTAGAAGAAAACAAACTGTATGAACATCCCCTTTTAATCTTGTTACAAGAACAAAAATAAAATAGTAAAACTTTATGTAGAATTTTAAAATCATCCCTAACTATGACATCAAACTATAAAGAAAGAATTGCATTTAATGAAGAAATTGTAAATGTATAAATAAAATGACTAATAAAAATACCATAGAGAAGAAATTATGAAGAATATTGGTCAATGAAAGTATTATTCAACTTTTCATAAATGAATATTATATATTTAATTAACAAAAATAAGTTATCATCTAAAAAATATATAAAAGTATATTGGATTTAGAAAGTATTTATTAAGTTTTAATTGCACATAATGCAAAATATTTCCTATATGATAATATTTTTATAATATATATTTTTAATTTTAATAATTATTATAAAAAATATAGTAAAAATTATTATAATAAATTACATTTTAATAATTAGTATTTTAATTATTATATTCCAATTAAAATTTAATTATTTTGTATACAGCTGTAACTTCTTTCAAGAGAAAACGAAATTTTACAAAGACCATGTCATCCATACCTATTCCAGGTAATCAAGAAAACTTTCTCTTTGGAGCTGTACATACATAACGTTATCAATATTTTGGTAATTTTGGACTCCCTCCCCCCATTTCGATATCATACGTTATCATTCCACGAACTACCTCCCCCCTCTATTAATAATATCGTTATGAATGTCTAAAAGTTATTTTTCTTTTTACTTTTTCTTTCTTTTATACGTTTGCACTAATATACATATATAGTTATGCATTTATTATTCCCATACTTTACAGATTCAAATGAAGAGAGGTCAATTCCCTATTATACGTTAAGCAACTTTATGTGAAATAACTCTTAAAAAAGATAGTTACTATTTCAAAGCATTGAATAATAGCTTATTACATAATGCAGAAATGTTGTTTTCTTGCATTCCCCCCCCCCCCCCCTTCATGGGAGGACGAAAGCAGAATTTCTTAGCAACAAAATAAGTGGACAACATTCTTTCTCTTTCTTTACTAATAAACACAAATATCATTTCAAACATATTTCGCACTCGGTTTCTACAACTGCGGATTATATGTGCATTTGACAGAGGAACAGGAATGCCGAACATTGGGGGTATTCCATATTTTGGAATGAAATGATTTTATAATCATTCAATGGCTTTAATAATAACTTTGTATTTTCATAAAAAAAGATACGACTGGAGAAAAAAAAGATGAGATTTTGATGTAAAGAAAAAGTTAGAAAAATGAAAATTTTGGTTGGATAAAAAATGATAACGATATCAAAAGGTGACCATCCCCCCCCCTTCCCTAACGATACCTTAGGATATCAAGTGCCAGACAACCCCCCCCCCCCCCCCTCCTAAAGTGATAACTTTATATACGCACAGCCCCCTTTTTTTAAATGTTTTAAATTCCATCTTTACACCCAATACAACAACCATTTGAGATTGCATTTTCAATGTAATGACCATTTCCAGATTTTCCTACCAAATTTTAGTTGATATTGGTTAAGGACACACAAAAAAAAAAAAAATGCTTTAGAGCTTTTTCTTTCCCTTTTTTTTTAAAAAAAAACTTGTTTTACGTCTTACAATTAACAACTATTTTGCCACTTGTAAGTGAAAAGCACTTCTAAATATATTCTGATATCTTCCATATCCAAATGTATTGAACAGCTATCTGATTGAAAGTACTTTTATGTGGACTGAATACTCTAAAGAAGCTATTTAAAAAAGCTTTTTAATTATGGGTTAGTGCCAATTATTTGTATATTCAGTCGTACCACATTATACAAAAATATTAGTTTGTGGTAGATTCCTCTTGAAAATATCTTAGTATAAGTATATGACAGGGATTATTTTCACAAATTGGTACGAATACACTGCCAAAAAAAAAAAAAAAAAAAAAAAAAAAAAAAGTGTTGATTTTACATTTTAATACTGGCAGCTGGGATGCCAGTATTATACTGTAAGTTCAGCACTTTTTTTTTCTTTGCAGTGTAGAATAAAAAAAAATATTCGCTGGGACATACGGTGTCCCATCCCCGCGGTCAAAAGACTTATCACTCAGTAAGAGAAAAATTTGTCAACTTATAAAACTTCAGAGCTGAATTGGAATAACTAAGTCATTAATCTATCTTTTTACTTTCTGAACACATATATAGTAAGAAAAGTATTATATAATATTTTGTATGTGTGAGTGAACACGATAACTCCCAAACGGTACTTCCTATTGAGTTCCTGTTTGGTGAATATGTTATAAACCACTTTCGCAAGAACTGTAAAAATTTTCGCAAAAATCGGCCAACGGATTAGGTAATTTAATACATCTTTAAACCATCTTTATTTCAACCTATAAAAAGATCACCAAGGAAATGTGACAGAGTGTAAGTGATAAATATTGTGTTGATGTAATCAAGCATTACTGGCACAGAGGTAACGCAAGTCCAGCGTTCGAATCCAGCTGATTCCATTGTGTCAAAAGTTTATAAACGTTGTCTCTTAAAAAAAAAGAAAAAAAAAAAAAAAAAAAAACTTTTTATATCGCTTAACTAAGAAAACTGCTGTACATCAATAGTAGCAACTTACATATAATTCTTTAACAAATTTATTTTGACATACTAATTCATTTATACTAATTCATTCATAAATATATTTTTAAAAACTTTCATTGCAATGGCTTCTCATTATAACAGCTTTTCTCCATGAACTGAAGAAGCTTCTCATAATGTGCGTCGATTGTTTATTGATTTCTTTTTAAGACGCACCTTCTTATTATTTTTTAAACTAATCTCTGCTGTCCAAAAATGTTTTATTTAACAGGGAAAAAAATCAGTTATTGCAAAAATGTGATTTACTTCTTGAAGTGTGTGGTGCTAATTTCTATCAAAGGCAGCATAAGCAGCTTTCAGGACCTGCGGTAATACGTACATCATTATATTTCATAAGTTCCATTATCGGGTATATAAGAACTACCAGTTAAAAATTACAGTAGAAAAAATAATATCCCTAATATCCCTTAAATTATTCCAATAATATCCTTTTTGTTTAAATTATTCAATATATTTCTTTTAATTTTTAAAAGATTTGTTTTTGCTTTGCACACATTATTTTGTGCACGCAATAATGTTATAACACCAATATTAACAATATGTTAATATTGTTACACAATATTAACATAATTTTGCTAATAAATCCTATAAGGCAATATTTGTGCTCCTTAGAACCTGTTATGTGTGCACATCACTAAATTTTATTTCATAATTTTTATTATGAAATAATATCTAAGACAACCTTTTTAATTTAAAGCTTTAAATCTATAATGAAAAAAAAAATATTACTTGTGAAATATAATTTCGCTAATAAATCCACAAACCCCAGATTTAACTAATAAATCCCATAAACCCCAGATTTTGCTAATAAATCCTATAAGGCAATATTTGTGCTCCTTAGGATATAATATGTGTGCACATCATTAAATTTTATTTCATAATTTTTATTATCATAGAATATCTAAGACTTGCAGATCAAAATAAACAATAAAACAATTAACATTCCTTGAAACATATATTTAAATATTTTAAACAGCTTTATTTTCTTAAAAGACTTAATAAGTCTAAATATTAACTTTTTAATCTCTTTCTCTCTCTCTCTCTCTAAAGAAAAAAAAAAAGAATCTTATCAAATAAAATTGGCAAAATTCTCCAAATCTTACAGATAAATTCTGATTGAGGAAATATAATAACATTTCACAAGTTTTATTATCAAGGTATATCTAAGAACTTTATATACATGCAACATATTAAAATTAATATTCCTTTAGATGTTATCTGATTAAAATAATAATATATTCTTAAGTTTTCAAAAAAATTGAATTTGTATTGTATACATCATTAATATTTTCAATTTAAAACCTTTTTAATTTTCAAGAGATAAATAACTTATCAGAGAAAAATTAGCTAAAATCTTCAAATATTGGTTAAAAGTATATTGAAGGAAACTTTATCGCATTTTACAAATTTCATCATCAGAGAATTTCTAAGAACTATACATATGAGAATGCACAATAGAAAAAACAATATTCATTAAAATCCTTTTTATTAAATTGTTCAAACATTTTTTTTCTTTGTTAAAATATTTAATTTTATTGTGTCCGTTATTAACATTTTTAATTGTAAAAAATTATAATTCCTCAGGAAATTATTATTTATCAAAGAAAATTGGCTAAAACCTCCAAATTTTAGTGATAAGACTTATTTATATACTGTAAATTAATAATAATTGCTATTAAGGGAAAACATAAGCACCTTTTACGGTTCATATTGTTTGTATACATAAATATTACCGTTGTAATATATCACAAGTTTCAAGTTCATAATACTTAAAAACGAATGTTATAATGTATATTTTTTATAGAATTTTTAATAATTTTTTTTAAAGGGTTGCTAAAGCTTTTTAAAATGTTTTATTAAAAATTCTAACTGACGTTTTTGTTCAAAGAGTTTTTACTTTGAAAAAATTATTGTTTGTCATTAAATAATTTTTACATTATATGCAATAGTTAATTATAAGTGTGATCAAAGAAAACATCGCTTATTCGTGTTTACGAGTTTTATTATTTGAAGAATAGAATATCTATCTGAGAGTTAGAATGTACAGGGAAACAATTTCTCCTAAAATTCATTACAATTATAATTTTTTAATGTTATCCTTTGAAACTTAATGTTAACTTTCATTAAGACAAACATCAGCACCTTTTTATGGGCTTATAGTTTTTTTCATCATTATCATTGTATAACGTCACACTACTAAGATATAACATAATCAAGTACGAAAATATACAACAATTTATTCCGAGTTACCCACAATTCCAAAAAGTATTCTTTATCAATAGGAACCATATAAACTAATATATTTTCAATATTTAAAGAAACATTTATTAAAAAAAAAAAAAAAAGATGTTTATTTTGCTGTTACTTGAGAAATTATAACATCCGGAAAAACTATATGCCAGGTTCAGAAAACTGATAATTACTCTGTAAAAACAACTCGGAACTGTTCCCGAAAATCAATGGAAGATAAATAAACTTTTTTTTCTTATAAATGCTTCTCTGAATTTTGAAAATGTATGACTTTATGAGTTTCATAGAGATAAAGAACGTTTTTTTTTTTTTCGGAGACATGGGTAAATCGGAAGAGGCTAATGTATAGTTTCTTTGGTTGTTATGTTATATTTTCTAAAATTAAGAAACATTTTTTTTTTTTTTTTAATACACAATGAAACAAATAATTTTCCTTAAAATTTTTACCAATTGCATTTTTACGTAGTTATTAAAACTTTTTTTTAAATATTTGAAAACATCTAATAAAATTCCCTGATAAAATGTTTTATTTAAGAAAAAAAACTTTTTTTATGTAAAACGGTTGTATTTTGCGAAACTGACTGATTCCATGACTTGTGTAGTAGCACTATGAAAGTAATATCTCAAAAGTTTCAATCTTACAGAAAAACGTAGACTTTAAGATAGACGCATTGTAAAAACAGTTTATTTTCCTAAAAGTGCCAAATTACAAATAAATAAATAAACTTACAATTGTTATTCAAGTCTTAATTTTTTTCCAGGAGTTAAATTACAGTTATTAAATTCAATAACAATTTTTTGTTCTTTTTTTTTTTAGAAATTTCAATCCTCTTTAAAAAAGAAATTAACTCGAGAGTTTTCACTCCAGACAAATAGGCAAACGAAAGTCAACTCATAAACGCTTTTCGACTATTTTAGAAATGTTCAAAAAGAAAGTTAAGTATCATAGATGGTTAAAGCTCGATATATGTACTTTAAATTAGAACAAAAATTTCTCATTTAAACATTTTTGTTAGTTCTTAAATTTTTAGTTTTCAAAAATGTAGATTTTTTTTGAAAATGATTAATTATGATAATTATCATAACATAATAATAATAATAATAATAATAATAATAATAATAATAATAATAATAATAATAAAGTTGTCGTTAATAACTTTATTTTTTTAGAAATATGACTAAAGTTTATGTTAGAGATTCAAGATTTTAAGATTTTCTAGTGAATTGGAAACTATAACCTCGTCCTTTCACCACCCGAAGAAAAAATCCTAATAGCTTCTTGGTTTAGAAAGTATATCAAAGGAAAAACTAGTTTTACAGTAACGTGATGTAATCCATTGTGAATACATGCACAATTATCTTCTGTAAAATGTAATTTGAAAGATTATTTTTCCTTTTCATTAAAATTATGTTGCTCTTTTCTTTTCTTTTCTTTTCTTTTTTCTTTTTTTTTTTTTTTTTTTTTTTTCAAATCTGATAGAATTTTAATAAAAAGTTTGATTTCGCGTATTTCAAAAGAATTACCATCCAAAAATTATAATAAACTTTTGCCTTTGATTTGTTATAATCTCATTAAAAAAGTTCACTCAACATTGTAATTTTATGAAATTTACTGAATTTAAATATAAACTTTAATACTTAGAGAAGAAAAAATTAATCATAAAAATAATAATAATTAAAATTACATGGAGAAATGTTTGTAACATATAAATGGAGGATGATATTTAATAAGTATTTATTGAAAATGCTTACAGAAATTATATAAATTTAAGAATACAGAAGTAATATTAGATAATAGTAATGCATAACACGCATAAGATAGTATTTATATAATAATAAATTTATTTCTATATTTCATTATATTAATCTATTTCACAATCTCAATATATTCAAAATCGGAACACTGATATTAAATATATCTTACACATTGATATTGAATACTCTGGCTGAATTTTAACATATAAGTTTCTTTCAGAGTTTATTGTCTGCTTGCATCATCATCAGAGCATGATTGCTTTAAAAACTTCAGACTGATATACTTAAAAATTAGAAGACAAAATATGTCTTGATATCTGTTAACATTTCATAATTATATATAAACTATATCACAAAGATTTAAGCTTCATTAAAAAGCACTCAATTTGATTAAATATTTTAAATAGTTTTTATTTTTTTAAAAAGACTTAATAAGCATCATTATTAACTTTATAATCTCTGAGGGAAAAAAACAAGATTCTTAACAAATAAAATTGACTAAATTCCCCAAATACTGGGGATAAGTCCTATTTGAGGAAATATAATAACATTTTAAAAGTTTTCTTGGAATATATAAAGAATTGCGTATCAGAATACACTATATAACATTTAATATTCTCTAGAAGTTCTCTGGAAAAAAATAAAAAGATTATATGAATGTTTCATTTTTTTTCCTTTTATTTTCTATCATTGTAAAATTAAATAAAAATTATTTTATTTGTTTTTAAAATTCATTTGAATTTTCACCAATTTAAATTTTTAGAGTAATCATTGTAACCAGTTAAGGAATAAATTAAAGAATATAGATTAATTATAGATAAAATTAATAGGTAAACGGTTGCGAAAGATTTTATTTTCTCATCTTTCTTTTATTGTTTTCTATTATTATAAAATAAAATTCAATTATGTTTGTAATAAAATAAAATTTAATTATTATTTTTAAATCTATTAACGGAATTCCTTTGAATTTTCATCAATAAATAATTTTATTTTTAATGAGATAATGTTTGGAAACATATAAAAAAGGAAGTAAATTAGAAATTAAATTAATGTATAAACAGATAAACTTTAATTTGAAGAATGTTGTAAGATGTTTAAAAAATAGATACAATTTGTTAAAAAATCATTATTTTATTCAAAAATTGGAATTTTTCATGTTGCTGATATCATGCAATATTTAAAATAGCATATACAACGTTAAAAAACTTGAAATGTTGAAAATGATCAATCTATCAAATTGTTATTATATTTTCATTGATTAATAAACTGATTAAATGTCTACTACTGACTTTTAAATTTTGTTACAAACTAAGAAAAATTGCAATTCGTTTTACTAAAGTTATCTCAACCACATCCATATTAATTTTATAAAGTTCATTTATCCCAATAGATAACATAACAACATTATTTTATTTTATTATTATTATTATTATTTTTAATTCTATAAAAATTAACTGTGGCCTTTCGATTTTTCATTCATTCGTCAACATTGTTATTCAAAAGTTTATATATAAATTTCTAAAATGTATAAATTATTCCAAAAAAGCTATTGGAAAGCTATTTATCTTGCTTGATTAAATGTGACAAACTACATTCATTCACTTATCCGGTTATTTGGTTCTTTTCAATGTCTTATTTTGAGGTTTTCAGTAAACTTTAAATATTATTACTGAAAAAACTTGGCCGTAATTCAGGGACTACTTAAATGATAAAAATTAATTTCACATATTCACAAAAAAAAACATAAATATAGCACAATTATTTCATGAAAATCTACTTGTAATATTTCAGTTTATCATTTTCGAGAATGGCGAATTATAACTGAAAATTATTTTATTTTTTTATTTTAATTTGTAAAATGTTCCGTATTTCCTCTGAGATACACCCACTGTATATAATATCTGGATTTTCAATTAACTTAAACATAAAACCAGGCCTTGTTTATAAAATAAATAAACAAACATAAAATAAAATAAAATAAAATAAAATAAATGATTGAACCAGAGAAATATTATTAATAAAAATAAAAACAAATATACTGGATTTACTCCCAAAATTACTAGATGTTTCCGACGAATTACGTTATGCTAAAGCCTGTAAATCTGGTTTTTCCTTTGATATACAGTCAAAACCAGGAAGCTATTACTTTTTCCTCGGCAATTTAAAGATATTCTACTACCTTTAAAACGCAATTTTCGGTCAAAAAATTGCGTCTCTCTTGTTTAAAACTTGAGCTACAGGCATTTTAATATTAGTAATTTAATAATTAGAATGTGGGGCTGAATTACATTTTTAGTTTTGTCTCAAAATCAGATTTTTAGCATTTTGTTTTAATGCAAAACATAAAATATTTTTGTTTTAATGCATAACACAAAACATTATGCGTGTACTGTTATGAAACTTCTTGAAATACCATGCAAGTGAAATGAGGTGGTGTGTGTGTGTGTGTGTGGGGGGGGGGGGGTTATTTAGGGAATGAACTATTACTATGATTATAACTATATTGTTTTCAATTTTCTTGTTGATAGAAGTTATGAGTCTTCATGCATTTTGAAGATATTTCTTTGCATTTAGGCGTTAATTTCTGTAAAAATTTAAATTGCACAGTTAATAGCTATCCGAGTAGTTTATTTCCTAAATAATGTTTCAGTATTCTAAATAAAATTTACAGAATAAAAATATTTTGTTCAAATTTGCATTTTAACGCTTTGCATAAATATCAGTTTATTGATATTTTTATATTTGTTTTGGGCCAAAACCAAAATATTTAAAGCTATTACGATATATATATATATATATATATATATATATATATATATATATATATATATATATATATATAATGTACATAGAAAGTCAATTTAAAAAAAACTCTTACAATAGTCGGATACTCTAACTTATTCATTTAAATTTAAAACTTTATAATAAATATATGCACTGACCTGCAGACAGAAGTAAAGGATTTGCGTCCATTGGTTTGCCTAGAAAATGCTGCTGAGGTTGCTGACATAAATATGAAGGTCCTAGTCCATACAACTGGTAATAAGGGGCTGCAGCTAAAGCCGTTCTTGAGGAGTTACTGCCCGGAGGCAGGCAGAAACTTTCGAGTTTCGATTTTGGAGTTAAGATGTCCTCGATCATAAAAGAAGATCGACGATTAAGTTTTTCTGCCGAGAATGGATCCAATCCCGGACTGTGAAAGGCATGTCCTTCGGACCTGTAACAGTGCTGTTTTTCAGTCATTGTTTGCTCCCACGCGTCCAGGGTTGGGCGGGAAATTTGGAAATCGTTGGACTTCAGCTTGACTGTTTGGTGGTAACAAGCAACAAGAAAATTTTCAGCAGCAAGTTGTTGATAATATCAGTTGAATCTAAATTGATACTTTTCGAGTTTCAGATTGCAATGAGTTATACATGGAAAAATAACTTAGATGGGTTTCAGGCTGACTGTTTGACGAAAATATGCAACAAGAAAAGTTTAAACATCAAGTTGTTGCTAATGTCAATGTTCAGTGATATTTCTTGTTATTTAAAATTACAGTGAGTTATACATTCAAGAAATAATTTAGATGGTTTTCAGGCTGAATGCATGATGGTAACAAGCTATTATAAAATTTTATAAAGCAAATTCTTGTTGACAGCAGTCCGCAGTGATAACTCTTCGTATTTCGAATTACAAAGAGTGAAACAAGAAACAACTTAGGATCTTGAAAACGTCCTTGAATTAAGAAAAGGTGAATAAACAGAAAAAGAGTAACTTATTTAATTTGTTTTGCGTAAAAAGTTCTGTTATAGGTAACTTGTCAAGAAGAAGTTATCTTTAGAGCTTTTGAAGAGTCCAAATTAATAAAGTTGATGAAAAATTACTCTTCCAGCGTTTAGTTAATTTGTTTTACATAAAAATCTCTGCTGTAAACGACTTGTGAAAGAGTTCTCTTTAAGATCTCTTTAGAGCTTGAAGCGTCAAAATTAATAAAGGGGTGTGCAACTATTACTCTTCCAGCGTTTAGTTTCTCTCAGTGTTTTAAATATGAATGTAGAAGAATTATCAGCGTATGCAGCAAAACATCATTTTCTTCTTTCAGAATATTAAGTTTTAACTTGCAGTAGAATTATATTCTCGTAGAAAAGTTAGACAATCTGGACAGTCTTCACCAAGCATGGCACATTTTTTCTGTGCTTCAAATAATACTTCTTATATTTCGTTTGACATTAAAATACAGAGTTCTTAAGTTATTACAACTCTCATCTTTTGATTCTATATACATTAATATATTAGTTTGCTAAAATCTTTGTCTAAAGGCACGCTCTAAAAATTAATGTACATCTTCAAAAGGAGCGGAAATAGTTAAAAATTAAAATCCTTTCGTTATGTTTTTAATTAGGAGAAATGTTGATGACAGTGCATCAAAAGAATTCAGCTGGAATTTTTCTTTTTATATTAAATCAAACTTCAAATCAACACATCTGAATATTTTAATCATTTTCTGTTTAATTAAAAAATTACAAGCCTTATCAGTAATTTATTATTTGGATATATTGACAGTTTTAATAAATTGGTAGAAAAAAGTCAGTCACTTTTCTCATATACATTTAATGCGAATATTTAATTTTTTTCATTTTAAGTATTATTTTTCTTGTAGCCAAAACTTTTTTCTTGTTTTTTTTTGCAGATCAAGCTATAAGACCGCAAAAGTCTCTAAATTTTAAATAAACTAAAACAACAAGTTAAACTCAAAAATTTTTAGAAATTAGCAAGCGTATGAAATGATTAGATGAATCCATAACTTAGCACATTTGCTCCTTCAAATTACAGCTTTTATAGACGTCTTTCCCATCAATTACTAAAGCAGTCAGTGCCTTTCAATGAAAGCAAACGACCACTTTGCCGGCCGTTTAAGTGAAACCCCACCCTATTACTACGTCACGAGATTCTTCCAATGAATTTCTGACAAAGGCGGAGCTTCCTCCAGTTTACCAGCCATTCGGGAGCGCAGAATAAGTAGAGTATTCTGGATAACAGACTCGATTAAAGGCGAAAATGAATCTGGGATTTTTCCGGAAAGTGGGATTTTTCATTATTATTATTTTTTCTCCAACAAGGTAATTTGCTGAATATTGGGGTCTTGGGTGGATAGCTTTAATTGGCTTTATCTTCTTTGGGTTTTAGATTTGGAAAGCTCATTTATTACAGTGTATATCGTCAGATGGAGTTAGGTTTAAGGCGATTTTAAGAAAATTTCTCTCCTCTTTTGCAGCTATTATGCCGCCACTCTGTAGTACAGAGTAAATACGTTAACAAATGAAAAAAATAATGGGGTTTTCTTTCTTCAGCTCAATTCTGATTATTATTTTTTTTTTCATAAAAATTTGCGAAAATAATAAAAAATAATTATAAAAGTTGCTGTTTAGTGAGGATTTTCTAGTGGTTTTTGAAATAGTGCAACATATATACACATAGAGTATTCTGGATAACTCGATTAAAAGCAAAAATGAATCTGAAAATTTCGAGAATTGAGGTTTTTCATTATTATTATTTTTTTCTTCAACAACGTCATTTTCTAACTATTAGAGTATGGTATAGATAGCTTTAATTGGTTTTATCTTCTTTGAGTTTTAGATTGGGAAAGCTCATTTATTACAGTGTATATCGTCAGATGGAGTTGTTTAAGACGATTTTAAGAAAATTTCTCTCCTCATTTGCAGCTTCCATGCCGCCACTTTGTAGTACTGAATAGATACGTTAACAAATGAAAAATGATGGGTTTTCTTTCTTAAGCTCAATTTTGATTACTTGTTTTTTCAGAAAAATTTGCGAAAATATATAGCGAGAATTACTTAGTTTTTTTATTTTTCATTTTATTTTATTTATTTATTTTTTTTTTTTTTTTGTGTGTGTAGTTTTTTCATCCACATGCCTAAGTAGTTATCCTAGCTACGCTAACGTAGATTTGGAAGTAGATTTGGCTAGCTATGTATCCCAGCTACGTTATTAATTTTTTTTAAATATTATTATTAATGGCACTCTACTTGACACGCACATTTGCTACGCAAGGCATTATATCACGGACGACAAGTTTGAGTTTCATACCAGAATTTTATTTTACTTCTTATCTATTTATCTAATCTATGTAATATACAGCTATAAATTATTTATCTATCTATGTAATATATAGCTATAAATTATTTACAAATCTATGATAGCAACAATCTTATTAGAAATGCTGATCTGGAAATAATTATTTCCCATTTTTACTATTCATTTTATGAAAAAAAAAAAAGCAAAATATTAGAAATTTTAGCAAAATACCGGTAGCGCACAATTGATATCGTCTAAAAGGTCTTAGATTTTAACAAAATGTTATGCGTATTTTTCGCCCCCTAATTTTAGAGAACTGGATAACCTCCGCCTTTAAAACACTTTTCACTCTTGTGGGAGATTTATTCCCATTTTACTTTAATCCCCAAATGTCACAATGGCACCGGAATTTTATGTCTTGTTGCTCTTATTAAATTGCATAATAAAAAATGGATTCCACCCTCCCCACACGAAATCTGGAAAATAAAAAGTTGAGTGGTTGAACGTAAAAAAAACAAACAAAATTTAGATTCAATAAATATCATTTCCTTTTCGCATAATATTTCAATGATATGGTTATAAAAAATAGTTTCCTGTTCTTTTTTAATCTACCCTTTTTATTATAAAAAATACATTTATTTTTTTATGATTATTATTTTTTAATAAATCATATAATCTAGTAGAATGTAATGTTATGCAAAGATATGTTTTACGCAACTGCTGGCTATAGTAGACTCGGCATCCTGAGATTATGTTTTTTTCAGCGCCCCTACAATTGATATATCGTCTAAAAAGTCTTAGATTTTAACAAAATGCTATGCGTATTTTTCGTCCCCTAATTTTAGCGAAATGGACAAGCTCTCCCTTTAACACTATTTTCACTCTAGTGGGTGAATTTCTTCCCATTTAATTTTAACCCCCCCCCCCCTCCAAATGTCACAATGGCACCGGAATTTTGAAACAAAATTTCCCGTTTATTTTATGTACACAAACAAACAAATGTATTTATTTATTTTCAAATAAATTTGATTAAAAATCCCGGTGTCATTGTGACATTTAGGAATTAAAATTAGGTGGGAAGAAATTCACCACCAGAGCGAAAATGTTTAAGGCCGTTCTCATATACAAACTGGCTTATTTTCTGACACATTTTTTATTTCCGTTTTGTTCACAAATATATCAAATTGACAGGTGCTATTATTAATAAACTATGTAACAGAATTGGTTTTTTTTCCGTTTTCGGGAACAGCAGAAGATTTTTCAGAAAATGCAGTCGAAGTTGACGATTTAAAATGAATTTTTGGACAAGAAGTGCAGGAAAGAAAAAAAACGGCCGTCTCGAGACAACAATCGCTTACAACTCAAAATGTAATTCATTTATCGGAAAATAAAAACACTGTTAAATTGCAAATAACTTCCATAATCATGTATATAAGCATTATGCTTTTATGTTTAAAATTCAGCTAGAAAATGTGTAAAAAAAATTCGCATTGTTCAGCGGGAATTTTTCTTTTTCTTTTTTTTTTTTCTTTTTTTGAGAAACACCTTAAAGCCGGTTCTGATTACATTCAGAGGCGCAATTTCTGAACTTTCTTGAGAGTGGTTTTCTTCAAGGGGGATGGGGGGCAAAAATTTCTTTTGATTTTGTTGAGCTACAGAATTTACAGGTTGGTACAGGACACTGTAACAATCATTTATTGTATAGGAGACATGGGTCAGATATCCATTTATTTAGTCAAAATTACAGGGCGTCTCACTTCGATCCGCGAAGTCGTGTTTTCGTTTGTAACTTTAACAGTATTGAAGGTATTTTAACAAAATTCGCAGCAGACTCATCTTTGTATATGAATTGTATAGATATTGTAAGGATTTCATTAAAGTGTCTTCACTACTATTAAAGTCATGAATGACTTCGGATTGGAGTGAAAACCCTTGTATATGAAAAAAAAATATTTTACAGTATAATACTGGCATTCCCAGCTGCCAGTATCATACCGTAAAATTAACAGCAATATGCGCGGTAGTGTGTTACTGCTTATTTTACTGTTTATTACTGTTAATTTTACGGTATTATACTGGCAGCTGGGATGCCAGTTATTATACTGTAAAATCAACATATTTTTTGCAGTGTAATTTTGACTAAATAAATGGATTTGTGACCCTGGTTTTCTGTGCAATAAATGATTGTTATATAGTGTCTTTTACCAACCCTTAAAATTTGTACCATGAACTCGAAAGCACCCTGACAGATATTGATACAGTTTTATTCTCACCACATATTTTGCAAAATTAGTCAAAGTACTTATCAATGATAAGTGTATCTCACTTTGAGAATGTTGTAATAGGCTTTTAGCAAATATTATAGATAATTATTAATTTTTGTGCTTAAAGTGTTTATTTAAGGATAATGTTTCTATCGTAATCAAATTACGACACGTTATTTCGACTTTTTTGCAATTTCTGGGGAAAAAAAGAGACATATGATGATTGATACATTTTGAAAAATCAAAGTCCTTGAGGGGTCGGAATCGCACTTATCTAGCCTCCCCTAAATTGTGTCCCTGATTGTCTTCCGATATATCAAACACTTATTATACTAAAGTAACACATACACGCACAAAAATAAAATAAAATTAAATTAAATTAAAAATAAAGGCGTCGAATAGCATTTTCAAGAATGAAAGAAAATTCTCGGAGATAGAGTGGGCATTATTTCTTGATATAATTGATTAGGTAATTCCCCCTCCATTCTGTACCTGTCTTTTTATATACTGCAAAAAAAAAAAAAAAAAAGAAAAGATTTTACGGTATAATACTGACAGCTTGGATGCCAGTATTATACCATAAATGCAACATTTTTTTTTTTTTTTTTTTTTTTTGGCATTGTTTTTGCATTGCTTTTTTGCACTGGGATTGCGTTGTAATTAATTCAGCAAGACTGTCATAATTACCTTTTTTACTAGCCTTTGCATAACTTCTGTCAAATTAAATTTCAAATAACGCAAATAATTTGCAAATATAAAAATAGATATAATAATAAGCTTTTATTTTGTTATTGGGTATCTAAAAGTTTAAAATATTTCGTTAAGAAATTATATTTGGGCTTCTAAGATAAAAAGAGATAAATAATGAAAATGAAAACAAAAATGTCTACATTCTTTTGAAGCTTTTAATTAAAGAGTTTTACTTTTAAGAGAGTAACTTTTATTTCATTTTATTTTAATTTATTTATGCATTTATTTTGCCGTGCTAGATACATTTTTGAAATTTGAGTAAAATTATAGTGAAGAAGGTTCCATCTTCAATCACAATTAACCACCGACTAACGAATCTTTATTGAAATGAATGATAGTTAATGCGGTATTTGAATTGAATAAAATTTGTATAACAATAACAATAATGATAAAGTAAAAATAAATAAACATTTGAAAGGCATACACTAACGAGCATGCATCCAATAAATGTCCTTATAATCTAAGTTCACGGTCACTGCGAGAATAATATCTAACTAAAAGCAGAAAAAGTGGAAGGAAAAAATCTTTTACATCCATTCTCTCTCTCTCGCTCTCTCTCCATCTCAAAATAAATAAATAAATAAATAAAAATAAAAATAAAAATAAAAATAAAAATAAAATAAAATAAAATAATTTATTTATTATTATTACTTTTTTTTCTTTTTGCTTTGAAAATGTCACTAAGAAATTCCTTTAGGTCCTCTTCATTAATAGTGGGCATATAAACAAAGAAAAGAAGAAATATAGTAGTATTATTTACTTTCAAAGATAATATATTTTTGTTCCTTCTTCAAACATATCTATTTTTAGTTTAACAGGAGAAAAAATGGAGAAAGAGATTCTTTGATATATAATCTCTGACACACAAATACGCACATAAGCAAAAAACTAATAAAATAATAATAATAATAATTTATGTTTCCATCTTGCAAACAATACTTAAAAAAAAAGAGGGAGAGGGGGGGGGGGTGTTAAATAAATAATTCAAAACCGCGAATATATTTCTGTAGTGGATATATATTAAAAAAGGCAATAGGATATGCAGTGATACATTTAATTTCAAAGATAACTAGTTCATTTTTTCTTCAAATATAGCTATTTTTTTATTTACAAGTAGGAAATTTGAATGAAAAAATTCTTTAATATATCCAATTCCGAGCAAAGAAAAAAGTAATAATTTTCTTTTCCATTTTAAATTATACTGTTTAAAAAGGAAAAAAAAAGTATGCCATGAAAAAATTCCCCTAAGACGTGAATACTTTTCTTTAGTAACTGGTGCAAATATGAAGAAAGCAAGAAACATTCAGGTGCATTAAATTCCAAAAGCAAATTTTCTTTTACTTAATAAAAATAACTACTCTTATAAAGGAAAAAAAATAGCTATCTTTCTTTTTCAAACTGCGACAAACTTAAATTCTGAATGTGTTAATCGGAAAGATCTGACGAATATATCGGATAAAATAAATGTGACAAATAATGTAAAACTCATTAATCGATTATTTTATCGATTATACACAGCAAAATTAGCATTATAAGGGCACTTAGGGGCGCTCCTTTTTAAATAAGTATGTTCTTTTATTTCAAGGAAACTTGAAAGATTTCATCTTTCGTTATATATATATGCATTTTTTTCCCTTGTTAAAATTTATTTTGAATCTTTTTTCCCTTTATTTTTAAGTTATCTAACTCATAAGTTTAACAGCAACAATAATAACAACAACATAATAATAAAACTATAAGAAAATGAATAATAATAATTAAAAAAAAAATAAAAAACTAAACATCATTATTTTTTTCCATTTTACATATAAATACTTTAAAGAAAATAATTCCCTGAATAAATTTCTTAAAGGTGTGAATATTTTTCTTCAATAATATAGGTCTAAAAAGGAAGGGAAAAAATATTGTTAAATTTAATTTCAAAGATGCATTCATATTTCTTTTTTCTCTGCAAATGTAACTATTTTTAAAGGAAAAATATTTTATTTCCCATAACTGCAGCGCACTTAAAACCTCAATAATGAGTTAATCGGAAAGATCTTAAAAAACTAATAATGAAATAGTATAGAATTCATTAATCGATTATTATTTTTTAATTATTACATACTACACAGTAAAATTAACATTCTAAGTGCACACTTCGATGCGTTAGTTTTGAAATAAGTATTTTCTTTTCTTTCAAGAAATCTTGAAGATATTTATTTTGTTATATATATAGTATTTTTCACTAAAATTTATTTTGAAGACATTCTTAACTTGAATGCTAAAAAAATAAATAAATAAATAAATAAATAAAAAAAATAAACAGAAAATCAGTGATTTGAAAAGTATCTTTAATCTTTGATTTTCTTTAGCTCACCGTATTTTAAATAATTACCTCCCAAAGGTTAGAATTTAACAAATACCTGCTCTGAAATTGTCTTAAAAAACAGTAAACCATTAAAAAAAGAAATTCTAACGCGCTTTTCCCAATTGTCTTTAACGATTATAATCTCTTTATATATATATTAAAAAAAAACACCCAAAAGGACCTGTTATAAGTCATCATCGTATGATATTTTTACGACTTAGAAGACGTTTGTGTTTTTGCTAGTCCAAATTACATAACAGAATGCCTTAGGTCATGGTGGCTCTTTTCCTGTTTAACTAACAAATCATCGACTTTCAACGGGGAAGCATTATTTCTTCTTCAAACTGGCGTAACCAGAGGCGAGATGTATTCCTCAGGGATGTCCGATTAAGTTGATAATCGTCTTTAGAGTTTGTTGATAATGCGTCTAAAAGAGCTTATTAAATGCTTGTGCGCCGCTTAGCGAGTTTTTAAGCTCCCTTATACTGAGAAGGAATTAAACGAGAAAATGTGCTTGCAAGAAAAGGCTTTATTTTCGATTTTCTATCAATGATATCACTGTGTAAGAGAGAGAGAGAGAGAGGGGAAAAAAATGAAGACACTGTTGAGTTTAAAAGGGGGGAGGGCAAATATTTTGATTCCATTTCATCCGTAAATCGTCTTAAGGTCGAAGGATTTGAAATGAATTTATTCAGCTAGATAGAGTTACCCCTGTGTAAATATTTATTTTTCAGATGTAATTCAAGATATATATAGCGCGGATCTTTATAATAACCTGTTCTCAAAAAGAGTCATTTTGTGATAGTGTCGTTTTGCGTTTTATCTAAAACAATGAAGCGATTTAAAATATTTTAAATCAGGAATTTGATAATTATACATTCAAAAGATTAATTATTTTTGGTGAAAAAAGCTTAATTACATGGGATTAGTTGTTATATTACATAAGTAAATCGTCTTTAAGTTGAAGGGTTTGTAATGAACTTATTCAGCATAGATAGAACGTTCTTGTGTAAATATTTATTTTTCAGATTTAAATTAAGAAATATATAGTGCAGATCTTTATAATAATCTGTGCTGTAAAAGTGTAATTTTGTGCTAGTGTCGTTTTATACTTTAATAACAACAAATGTGTTACTTTAAAATTAGAAAAATCAACAATTTGATTACTGTATATTGCATCTAGTATATTAAGTTACTGTTGAGGAAAAACTTAATTACTCATAATTAGTTACATTATTTTTGTATGATTTTTGAAAGTAAACACAACAAACTAATAATATGTGGAGCTAGTTTACTTAGAGTTTTAATCAACTGTTTACTTAACAATAATTTAAAAAGGAATGATTTATATGTCAGGTTGAAATTTAATATTAAATATTTTGAGTGCACAAGTTTAGTACTGATATCATGTTAAAATTACTATACCATTGTTATTATGTCGGTTTTAACTATGCTTTTTAATATTAATCAGAATGCAATTAAATGATAAATGCTTCAAAACTCATAATAAATAATGTACTGGAATATAATACTTGTCATGTAATGTTTCCTTAACAATTTGAGGAATGTTAAAATTCAGTTAAACTATCACTGAGATAAAGTACAACTGAACTTTGATCATGGGAATCTGAAAGGGAATTAAAATTTTGTTCATGTTATAGTAACTAAAACTGTGTACTCATTTTAGCAGGGATTGTGTTAAAAGTAATTTTCACTAAGCATGTTCACGTTAACGTGGTTTGATTGTATATATTTTAAATTTTTTTTTCAATAGTTTAATTTTTATTTTCCATTGTTAAACTTTTAATGTTTTAATAGTTTAATTTTAATTTTTCATTGTTAAACTTTTAATGTTTCAATTTAATGACTATGATAAAAGTTGGTTTAACAAGGTTAAAACAAGGTTTAAAAAAATTAAGCAAGGAATAAAGAAAGAAAGTAGAAGAAGAAAAAGGTGACTAAAGGGTAATGAAGAGTGGTGGTGGTGTGTGTTTGGTGGGGGTTTTCATAATTATAATTTTAAGATGAAAATTCTTTTGAAATGAGTGAAATCATTTTTTTTTTTTTAAATCTCAGTTTAGTTTGTTTATAAAGTAAAAATATTTTGTTTCAATGAAAAAAAAAAATCACAGTTATAAATAAAAAAATCCTACAATATATACATTTTACTGAATATTATATGATATATATTATATATATTCAACGAATTCCACTACGCCATTGCCTGTAAAAAAAAACCTTTCTTTTATAAAAGTTTAAAACCAGGAAGCTATTTCTTTTTTCCTTGGGTATTTCAACTTATTTGTAGTTTTCAACTCACAGAAATGTTTAAATCTTGAACTTTTAAACTACAATTTAGTAATACTTTCGAAAATAACAATAGTAATAACAAAACAAAACAAAAATTAAATTTACACTCATCAAAATTCTCTTTACTTGATTTCTGTAAGTTTTAAAATAAGTTTATGTTTAAGTTATAAGTTTAAGTTTTTTTTTCTCAAAACTAAAAAGATATTACTTCTTCCTCGTGTGTTTTGACAAGATTATAAGTTCCAAACTAATTTCAAACCGAAAAATAATACAAGTTATAATTTACTATAGTTTATTATTGGACTTATACTGATTATATATTGCACTACTTCCTGTAAAACTAGTTTTTCCTTTGATAAATGTTCAAAACTAAAAAGCTACTATTTCTTTTCGGTGTTTTAAAGTCCAAAATAATTTCATAATTATAAACAGAAATATTACGCAAATTACATTTTGTGAAAGATTATTTGACGTACTCTCTATAGATTGCATTGTACTATTCCTCTAAAACTAGTTTTTCCATTGATACATGTTCAAGATCAAGAAGCTATCATTTTCTCCTCGAGTGCTTTAAAAAAATTATAATTACCAAAATAATTTCATAATTAAGAATAAAAATTAATACAAGTTACTTTTTGTGAAAGATTATTTGATGCATTAGTGCTATTGACATGTAATACTAGTTTTCCTTTGAGTGTTAGTTTTTATTTAAAACTAACAAACTATATTACTTTTACCTCGGCTGCTTTAACGAGTTTATAATTTCCAAAATATTTTCATAATAACAAACTGAAAAATTATACAAATTACATATTACGAACGATTATTATTGGACGTACAACCAATACATTATATTGCACTATTTCCATTAAAACTAGTTTTTCCTTTTATAAATTTACAAAACTAAAAAGCTACTACTTTTTTCTCGGGTGTTTGAACGAGGTTATGATTTCCAAAATAATTTCATAATTATAAACAGAAATATTATGCAAATCACATTTTACGAAAAATTATTGAACGTACTCCCTATAGACTGCATTGTACTATTTCCTTTAAAACTAGTTTTTCCTTTGTTCAAGACCAAGAAGCTATTACTTTCTCCTCGAGTGTTTTGAGGAGTTTATTACTTCCAAAATAATTTCATAATCAATAAACCAAAAAAAAATGCAAGTTAAATGTTTTGACAGGTTATTTGACGTACTGGGCAAGAGTGCTATTGACATGTAATACTATAGTACAAAGATTGGACGTTCCCTCAATACATTATATTGCACTATTTCCAGTAAAACTAATTTTTCTTTCTTTTTTTAAATATATATATATAAATGTTTAAAACTAAAAAGCCACTACTCTTTTTTCACGGTGTTTTAACGAAGTTATGATTTTCAAAATATTTTAATAATTATAAACGGAAATATACAAATTACATTTAACGAAAGATTATTTACTCCCTGAAGATTCCATTTGTGCTATTCCTGTAAAACTAGTTTTTCCTTTGATATACATTCAAGACCAAGAAGCTATGCTTGTCTCCTCGAGTGTTTTAAAAAGGTTATATTTTCTAAAATAATTTCATAATTCAGAATAAAAGATTAATACAAGTTACGTTTTCTGAACGATTATTTGACGTTCATTTGACGATTATTTGACGAGCATAGCGCTATTCACGTGTAATACTAGTTTTAATTTGATAAATATTCAAAATTAAGAAACAATTACTTTTGCCTTGGCTGCTTTAAAGAGTTCATACTTTCCAAAATAATTTCAAAATTATAAACTGCAAAATTTTGGAAATTACATATTACGAACGATTATTATTGGACGTACTACTATACACTGTATTCCACTATTTCCTCTAAAAATAGTTTTTCCTTTTACAAATGTTTAAAACTAAAAAACAATTACTTGGGTGTTTTAACGAAGTTATAATTTTTAAAATAATTTCGTAATTCTAAACCGACAAATTATTATATTAAACCGAATAATTTTCTAAAAGATTATTGGACGTACTCCCAATAGATTGCATTGCACTAATTCCTGTAAAATTAGTTTTTCTGTTCATAACTAATGAAAATTAACGCTTTTCCTTAAGTACTTCTTCCTCGTATGTTTTAACGATGATATAATTTCCAAAATAATTTCATAATTATAAACAGAGAAATAATACAAGTTTCATTTTACGAAAAAATAATTGGAAGTATTCCAAATAGATTGCACTGTGCTATTTTCTGTAAAACTAGTTTTTCCTTTGACATATGTTCAAAACTAAGAAGACTTCGTTTTTTCTTTGAGTGAACGAGTTTATAATTTACAAAATGATTTCATGATTATAAATCGAAAACAAATTACTTTTTTTACGTAAGTTTACTAGACAAACTTCCAATAGATTGCATTTTGCTTTTGTCTGTAAAACCATTTTACCTGTGTTATATGTTCAAAGCTAAGAGGAAATTACTTTTCTTCAGGTGTTTTGAAGAGGTTATATTTTACAAAATAATATAATAATTATAATCCCCAAAATAATACAAGTTGCATTTTTAGAGAGGTTATTGGATGTACTTCCAGTGGACATTATGCTGTCTCTTATTTATTATATTAGCCACATTTATTCCTGTAAAACTAATTTTTCCTTTGATATTACATTCAAAACCCCTGGAAGCTATTACTTTTACCTCAGCTATTTTAAGGTAATTACACTCGTAATTTCCGAAACAATATCATAGTAATAAACCAAAAGAATTAAATTTTACGGAAAATTATTGAAAAGTTTTTTTGGACTATGTTTTATATTAAAATGCTCTTATAAACAAGGGTTTCAGATATTATTACACGAACTCCCCTCCCCCCCCCCCTCCTTTTTTTTTAAGTCATTGTAGCATTTATCATGCGCTTACAGGTCTGCAGGTAGGAAATGAAATACATTACAGTCTATAGATATTAATAATTTGAAAGAAAAGTGCATGTGCCTGAATAACAGTTTAATGAAATTATATGTTTTCTAACTCACTGAAATTCACTTATGCTGTTTGAAAAGTACTCTAACATGCGTAAAATTTTTCGTATGGATATAGATAAGCGATTTCAAAATCATTTATCATTATATTGCACTATTTCCACTAAAACTAGTTTTTTTTTCTTTTTTTAAATATATATATAAATGTTTAATACTAAAAAGCCACTAATCTTTTAATTATGATTTTCAAAATATTTTCATAATTATAAACGGAAATATACAAATTACATTTTACGAAAGATTATTTATTCCCTGAAGATTCCATTTGTGCTATTCCTGTAAAACTAGTTTTTCCTTTGATATACGTTCAAGACCAAGAAGCTATTATTTTCTCCTCGAGTGTTTTAAAAAGGTTATATTTTCTAAAATAATTTCATAATTAAGAATAAAATAATAATACAAGTTACGTTATGTGAACAATTATTTGACGTATATTTGACAATTATTTGACGAGCATAGCGCTATTCACGTGTAATACTAGTTTTAATTTGATAAATATTCAAAATTAAGAAACAATTACTTTTACCTTGGCTGCTTTAACGAGTTCATACTTTCCAAAATAATTTCATAATTATTAACTGCAAAATTATAGAAATTACATATTACGAACGATTATTATTGGACGTACTACTATACATTGTATTCCACTATTTCCTCTAAAATTAGTTTTTCCTTTTACAAATGTTTAAAACTAAAAAACAATTACTTGGGTGTTTTAACGAAGTTATAATTTTTAAAATAATTTCGTAATTCTAAACCGAAAAATTATTATATTAAACCGAATAATTTTCTAAAAGATTATTGGACGTACTCCCAATAGATTGCATTACGCTAATTCCTGTAAAATTAGTTTCTCTGTTGATAACTGATGAAAACTAACGCTTTTCCTTAAACACTTCTTCCTCGGATGTTTTAACGATGATATAATTTCCAAAATAATTTCATAATCATAAACAGAGAAATAATACAAGTTTCATTTTACGAAAAAATAATTGGACGTATTCCAAATAGATTGCACTGCGTGCTATTTTCTGTAAAACTACTTTTTCCTTTGACATATGTTCAAAACTAAGAAAACTACTTTTTCCTTTGACATATGTTCAAAACTAAGAAGACATCGTTTTTTCTTTGAGTGAGCGAGGTTATAATTTACAAAATGATTTCATGATTATAAATTGAAAACAAATTACTTTTTGACATAAGTTTATTAGACGTACTTCCACTAGATTGCATTTTGCTTTTGCCTGTAAAACCATTTTACCTGTGTTATATGTTCAAAGCTAAGAGGAAATTACTTTTTCTTCAGGTGTTTTGAATAGGTTATATTTTACAAAATAATTTCATAATTATAATCCCAAAAATAATACAAGTTACATTTTTAGAAAGGTTATTGGATGTACTTCCAGTGGAGTACATTATGCTATCTCTTATTTATTATATTAGCCACATTTATTCCTGTAAAACTAATTTTTCCTTTGATATTACATTCAAAACCCCTAGAAGCTATTACTTTTACCTCAGCTATTTTAAGGTAATTACACTCGTAATTTCCGAAACAATATCATAGTAATAAACAAAAAGAATTAAATTTTACGGAAAATTATTGAAAAGTTTTTTTGGACTATGTTTTATATTAAAATGCTCTTATAAACAAGGAGTTCAGATATTATTACACGAAACCCCCCCCCCTTTTTTTTTTTTTTTTTTTTTTTTTTTTAAGTCATTGTAGCATTTATCATGCGCTTACAGGTCTGCAGGTAGGAAATGAAATACATTACAGTCTATAGATATTAATAATTTGAAAGAAAAGTGCATGTGCCTGAATAACAGTTTAATGAAATTATATGTTTTCTAACTCACTGAAATTCACTTATGCTGTTTGAAAAGTACTCTAACATGCGTAAAATTTTTCGTATGGATATAGATAAGAGATTTCAAAATCATTTATCATTATATTGCACTATTTCCACTAAAACTAGTTTTTTTTTCTTTTTTTTAAATATATATATAAATGTTTAATACTAAAAAGTTACTACTCTTTTTTCACGGTGTTTCAACGAAATTATGATTTTCAAAATATTTTCATAATTACAAACGGAAATATACAAATTACATTTTACGAAAGATTATTTACTCCCTGAAGATTCCATTTGTGCTATTCCTGTAAAACTGGTTTTTCCTTTGATATACGTTCAAGACCAAGAAGCTATTATTTTCTCCTCGAGTGTTTTAAAAAGGTTATATTTTCTAAAATAATTTCATAATTAAGAATAAAATAATAATACAAGTTACGTTATGTGAACAATTATTTGACGATTATTTGACGAGCATAGCACTATTCACGTGTAATACTAGTTTTAATTTGATAAATATTCAAAATTAAGAAACAATTACTTTTACCTTGGCTGCTTTAACGAGTTCTTACTTTCCAAAATAATTTTATAATTATTAACTGCAAAATTATAGAAATTACATATTACGAACGATTATTATTGGATATCCTACTATACATTGTATTCCACTATTTCCTCTAAAATTAGTTTTTCCTTTTACAAATGTTTAAAACTAAAAAACAATTACTTGGGTGTTTTAACGAAGCTATAATTTTTAAAATAATTTCGTAATTCTAAACCGAAAAATTATTATATTAAACCGAATAATTTTCTAAAAGATTATTGGACGTACTCCCAATAGATTGCATTACGCTAATTCCTGTAAAATTAGTTTTTCTGTTGATAACTGATGAAAACTAACGCTTTTCCTTAAACACTTCTTCCTCGTATATGTTTTAACGATGATATAATTTCCAAAATAATTTCATAATTATAAACAGAGAAAAATACAAGTTTCATTTTACGAAAAAATAATTGGACGTATTCCAAATAGATTGCACTGTGCTATTTTCTGTAAAACTACTTTTTCCTTTGACATTTGTTCAAAAATAAGAAAACTACTTTTTTCCTTTGACATATGTTCAAAACTAAGAAGACATCGTTTTTTCTTTGAGTGAGCGAGGTTATAATTTACAAAATGATTTCATGTTTATAAACCGAAAACAAATTACTTTTTTACATAAGTTTATTAGACGTACTTCCAATAGATTGAATTTTGCTTTTGCCTGTAAAACCATTTTACCTGTGTTATATGTTCAAAGCTAAGAGGAAATTACTTTTTCTTCAGGTGTTTTGAAGAGGTTATATTTTACAAAATAATTTCATAATTATAATCCCAAAAATAATACAAGTTACATTTTTAGAAAGGTTATTGGATGTACTTCCAAAGGAGTACATTATGCTATCTCTTATTTATTATATTAGCCACATTTATTCCAGTAAAATTAATTTTTCCTTTGATATTTTAAGATAATTACACTCGTAATTTCCGAAACAATACCATAGTAATAAACCAAAAAAATTAAATTTTACGGAAAATTATTGAAAAGTGTTTTTGGACTATGTTTTATATTAAAATGCTCTTATAAACAAGGAGTTCAGATATTATTACACGAAACCGCCCCCCCTTTTTTTTTTAAGTTATTGCAGCATTTATCATGCGTTTACAGGTCTGCAGGTAGGAAATGAAATACATTACCGTCTATAGATATTAATAGTTTGAAAGAAAAGTGCATATGCCTGAAGAACAGTAAAATGAAATTATATGTTTTCAAACTCACTGAAATTCACTTATGCTGCTTGAAAAGTACTCTAACATCCGTAAAATTTTCCGTATGGATATAGATAAAATATTTCAATATAATAGTGATGCGTTCTACAGGGGGCCCTCAAATGAAACTGATAAATTAAATTTATATTATACACCATTACATTATACAGAATAGTGAATTTACAGGTTCGACACGAAAAAGAATTTTTTTCTAAAAATAAATTGATTATAATTGCAGGCAATTAAAACTAGTCGTTGGTGGTGTGGGGGGGGGGGGGGGGTCACCGTAATACTTACCCATCATGGTTATGCATAATATAAAATATGAAAATAAAACATGCGTAAACTATTTATAAAATGCATTGCAATTCGAATAAAACACTGACTTGATGACGTCATAAACTTTAAATCGAGGCTAACGAAAAAGACAGGCTACTGCGGTTTATTCCACTTATCTTTTTTTAGAGACCACTAGAGTGACGTGATGCTCTTTTCGTACACCTGCATTGGTGGATTCGAGCATCACGTAACTCCCGCGGTCTGTAAAAAAAAAATACGCGTAAGGCACCGTGATAGCCTTCCTTTTTCGTTAGCCTCGCTTTAAATGAAATTGAGTAAAAGAAACATCCTTATAAGTCCAAAAATGATAATCATATTAACTAAGAGTTTACCGCGTCGGATAAAGCGCCTCATTTCCAATTAATATATATATATTTGAATTGAAATTTGAAGGAAATACAGGGTCATGAAAAATCGAAGAGTGTGGGAAATATGATACACACAGACAGACGGACGGCAATTTTTTTTTTTCTAAAAAAAAAAGTTTTCCTGAATCTCCAGTGTCGGAAACGTATAAATCCGTCATTTTTTTTTCTTTCGATTTTTAAAAAAATCACAAGTATATATACTATACGTATGACGGGTAAGTAAAATGGTACTTAATTATTTTGTTTAATTAATCTGTTTTTCACATGTTATACTTTAGTGACTGACAGTGTATTATTAAGTGTTCAAAAGTTTAGTTTGAAAAACCTTGCAGTAAGAATAATATTTTTGCACAGAATATTAGCAAAGTTGGGAAATGTATGGTTTCATTAATGAAAAACTTTTTAAAGAAATTGTCGTTAACTATAAAAGTTGAATGTTCTTCCAGTGACCCTCAGACATTCAATCACAGGTGGTTTAATTTTATTCTGTCAATAAATTATGGTTTCTCGGAGACATATTAAAACTGCAATTTTTGCAATTTTTTATTATCAGTATTACACTGTTTATGTATCATCTTAGCGTGCCATATATATAAATAAACCACGAACGAAAATATGCAATAGCCTCTTCCTAGTTACACACGATCCCAAAAATTGTTCTGTGTGTTTAGAAACCTCAGAAACTGATATATATTTTAAAGATTTAAATAAGCATTTATAAAAACTAAGCTTCTTTTGCTGCCACCGATTTTCGTAAACATTTCCGAGTAGTTTTTGTAGAGTATTTATCTGTTTTCTCAAACCGGAGTATCGGTTTTTCGGATGCTATCAATTCTAAAGTGAAGATTTTCATGTTCATAAAAACATGCTTAACGACAAATATAATAAAATAACAAAATTGACATTAATATCAAAATTAATATTATTTTGTTACTCTTGTATATGTTATAAATTCAATTACGCGGCTGAAAATGTTTATTTGAGAACGGATATCATCCGTAAAACCGATATTCTGGGTTGAAAAAAATTGATTAATACACAATAGAAACTACTCGGAAACGTTTACGAAAATCATTCGCAGCAAAATAAACTTTGTTTTTATAAATGCTTCTTTAAATCTCGAATACATATATTCGTTTTTGAGATTTCTAAAGATAAAGGTCGCTTTTTATATTCGTAATTAATTTGGAACAGGTTATTGTATAGTATTTTTATTTGTGGTCATATTACATGTTTGTATAGATTAAGAAACATTTGTATTTTTTTAGAATGTAAGGGACACATTAAAAGTGCATTTTAAAATATATATACCGTATATATTCGTGTATAAGTCGACCCCCCAATTCTTACGCAAAATGTTGAAAAATTTTAATTTTCGCGTATAAGTCGAACCACATTTCTGGTAGTATGCACTGCAAATCCCGGCAACACAATACAGAACGCAAAACTAACACAAAAACGGGCCGACTTTTGCACGCATAAAATGCGTTCATAATGTGTTTCCAAGTGTTCTCGTGTGGTAAAACATGTTTTACTCCTGGTGCTAAATAATGTGTTCGTGAGGTGTAGTTTTAAACACTTTTTACACGCATCGCTTTTTTAAACGCATTCACAACACATGTTTTTAAACACTTTAAAACACAATGTTATGCATTTTGAAATGCATTTGAAGCAGATAACGTGATGCGTATGCATCGGGAGGCATATTTTCGGGATACAGTTCTATATTTGGGAGATTTATTTTCTTTCTTTTCTCCCTAATTTCTTCTGGTTTTATTACCTTGGGTCGCTGCCCACAGTGAATTTATCCTACAATTGACAATTGTAGGCATATGCATTTTCTAGGTACCCCTTTTTTCAGTGTTTGCCTAGTTTCTTCCAGCAGCCCCCCCCCCCCTTCCTCCTTCTATAGATTTTCTTTTTATCTCACTCCTCTTTTCTTCCGTTTCTTTTTTTCCCCGCTATCACAACCCTGAGAGCTTATCCCCTCCTTACCCATATATATATTTTTAACATTATCTTTAACCTTCATTCCATTGTATTTCTGGGGTATCCCAAACAAGTACCGTTTGGTTGTACTCCTTAAATATGCCTTTATTTTTTTGATAGGGGTCTTAGTTTCTGAGGTAGTAAGGGCTTTTGCCCCTTATTTTCAAATTTACCCCCTTGACTCTTTTATATTTTTTCTATGCTGGGTTTTTACCTTTTTAGGCTCATGGGCCTATGCTCTATATTTCCCTAAATTTCTGTTTCATTTGGACGGCGTTTGTAAGCTTTAGTAGATTTCTGCCCCCACCACCATGTGGCACTTTTGTTATTTGTATGTTTGTACACATAGTATTTCTTGTTTTCTATTTATGCAACTTTCATCTTTGTACCTGTAATCTTTTCCTCCTATACATCACTTTACATCTTCTGCAGTAGCGGAAACTCATTCTTTCCTTTTTATTATCTTTCCAGCATCTGGCCTTTATTTTGCTAGTTCTATTAGCATCTTGCATTATTGACCTTGCATATTCCCGGACAGAGGGTACCCTCTGCGCATTTTTAAAAAAACATTTAAGATCACATTTGTTTCTTACTTATTTTGATGATAATGTTTATTACTGTATGTTCTAAGAACCAACTGTGATCTTATGTTTTCTTTTAAGCGCAAGAAAGAGAGGGCCCTCTAGCGGGGAGAATGAGAACTAAAATAAAGGTGGGGGGGGGGGGCAAATGCAAAGTCAATAAAGCCAGATGCAAGTAGAACTAGCAGGAGGACAGATACTGGTAAGATAATAAAAAGGGAATACTGAGTGTCCTCTACTGTAGAAGGTGGGAAGTAATGACTACAGGTACAATGATGAAAGTTGCATAAAAATTGAATAATTAGATGACAAGAAAACCAAGAAATATTATGTGTACAAACAACATACAAATAACAAAAGTACCACATGGTGGTGGGGACAAAAATCTGCTAAAGCTTACAAATGTTGTCCAAATAAAACAGAAAATTAGGGAAAGATAGGGCATAGGACTATGAGCCTCAAAAGGTAAAAACCCAGCATAGAAAAAATATAAAGGAGGGAAAGGAGTAAATTTGAAAATAAGGGGCAAAAGCCCTTCATATCTGAGAAGCTAAGACTCCTACCGCAAAAGTAAAGGTACATTTAAGGAGGACAACCTAATGGTACTTGTTTCGAATACCCCAGAAACAGAGTGGAGTAAAGGGTAAAGATAATATTAAAAATATATATAAGGGTAAGGAGGAGCTAAGCTGTCAGCATCTTGATAACAGAGAAAAGGAAAGAGGAGTGAGATGAAAAATAAAATCTATAGAAGTAAGGAGGAGGGCTGCTGGAAGAAATGATGCAAACGCTAAAAAAACAGGGTACCTATAAGAAATGCATAAGCCTACAACATTGTCAATTGTAGGATAAATTCACTGTGGGTAGCAACCCAAGGTCATAAAACCAGAAGAAATTAGGGAGAAAAGAAAGAAAATAAACCCCCCAAAGCTATACTGTATCCAGAAACTATGCCTCCCGGTGCATATGCATCAGATTCAGATTATCTGCTCTAAATGCAATCCAAAATGTATAACATTATGTGTTAAGGTGTATATAAACAGGAACGGGAGGATAAACTGGAGAACTGCTGGAAGAAACTGGGCAAATGCTGATAAAAAAGGTATCTATAGAAAATGCATATGCCTACAACTATAGGATAAATACATTGCGGGCAGTCAATTCAGGTTGATAAAACCAGAAAAAGTTAGAGATTAAAGGGGAAAAACCCAAAGCTAGAACTGTATCTCGAAAGCCCCTATAGCCTGAATCGTAAACACTCTGCTTCCTCATATTTTAATTAATACCAAAAAAGATGGGAAAAGCCATTTCACTGAGATATTATGACTTAAAATCAGAGAGAGAATCAGATAGAAATAACAGTTTATAGACTGACAGCATTGAGAAACAACTAACACACTCGAGATGTCCATACAATTGAGAGAATTGATGCATCTTGTCATCGCCCAACACTAAAGTGCATCATCTGTGTTGCAAACATATTTATAAAATAGGCTGTACAATGTCATCAATTATCTATGCTTTCACATAGCTTTTTAGTACTTACCTTATAAACTTTCAGCATTTTAGGTTTAAAGAAAATAATTCTAGCTGTAAAAAAAATCCTCAAAATGGCAAAAACCAGTAATGTTTTATAGAAACTAAATGAAATGCCAAATTTGGTACTTACAATATTTATGTGTGCCACTAAATTAATTATAAATATATGAAATGTTTTAAAATATTCACACTTACTGCCAACAGAGGCATTTTTTCAAAGATTTTATTATGTATGTTTTAAAATTTTTATAAAAATATATTTTATTAATAAAGCTCAATTATTACTACTAACACTTAATATACAAAATCCCATTAAATTTACAAAAATGTGCTTGTCTTATCAAGATTTTAAAAATCTACCTTATTTAATTTTCCATGTATACTTTTATAGAACCTATGAATATTATTGGAAATTTTTGCTATGCCACAAATTTTTACCTTCTGTTACATATATTATCAAAATAAAAATGACAGAAACACTCAGAAATCTAACTTTTATTCGATTTAATCCAATATATATCGCTCATTTTTTATTTTTTAAGTAACAACTTTGATTGGAAATTTCTCCATTCACAATAGTTTTTACAATTAATCCTTTCAGACCTATTGTGCATTCTAATAACCTACTCTTTAATTATAAGTAGTATACTACAGAGGAACATTTCTCTTTTATAAACGCTGATGCTGTGTAAGAATTTGAATATTTTCCTGCATAGTGTGGAACCAATAGATATGCAAAATTAGTGAAAAAAGGTCAGGGATCAAACGTTTAATTGTTACCTTTCATTAAAACATTGATATAGCACATGTTTAAAGTTATCAACAGTTTATTTTCCAAATCTTTCTATAAATAAACTGCATTGGAAATTGAACAATTTGTTATTTACATGTTAATAATAACTAAAGATATTGTAATGAAAATTTTAGATAAAAATACTTTGGAAAGGTCTATACTTTTTTAAGAACTTTACTTTGCAGAAAGTCTCCATTTTTTTGTATTAATTCTAAAATTCACAAAAGACAAATATTTTCTAATAGGTAAATACTTATGGTAATCTATTAAGATTTTAATTTAAATTACAAAAGCATCGACTTTGGGTTTTCAGTCTCTCACATACCTAAATTTTCCAATGCATTTTATGCAAAACATAACATTTATTACAAAATACCTTGATCTAAATTTTTAAAAAGTTGAGTGAAAGCAATGTTTTTTTTTAATATGTGGTTGATTTAAATCATGATTAAGATCAAGCTGATTTAAATAATAATAAAAAAAAAAACCCTTGCACTAAACAATGTTTAAGGGCTTTTTGTCTTAAAAAACGCAAATCAAAATAACTAGTATTCTTTCAATTCAACTTGATTACATAAAATTTTATTGAAAGTACAAAAACATTGAACACCAACACAAATGGTGTGTTTTTGTATGGTAAATTTTTGGTGTACAAAATGCAAAACCAGATTGTAAAAGCATAGAAGTTTTAAATAAAAATTTACTTCAAATAGACAATCTACATCTTTGTATTAACTTCGCAAACTTTGCTGATTTTTTCCACGCAAGGTGTATTTCTAAATTTTTCATGCAAAAATGAAGAGTTAGAAAATATTTACATTTGCTGCCAATAAATGCATTTTTCAAAGCTTTTATTAGTAAAAATGTATTTTCACTATATTTTGATAAAAATAATTTTTACCCTCTGTAACATATAATTCTTATCAAAAAGATCTTTCATCATGGTAAATTCACATGGTGAAAGCCTAAAAAGTAATACATATGACAAGTAACATCACATAGTTTTAATCTTATAAAACAAGTAATAATGTTACCAGTAATACATTTTTAATATAACCTTATAAATGAAATGAACTTTTTTTCGCATTTATATCTAAAAGTCTTTTTTTTTGTTTGTTTCTTATATTTACTTTGGTGTAAAACAAAAGTAGTATTTCATGGTCTGTACTTTTATCTTGACAAAATTTCTTGAAGAGACTCTCATTTGGCATTAAATATGATAGCAATGATATATTTTGTGATTAATTTTAGCACCTCTTTCATACATGTGAAAAGTTTTTGGGTGCTAATATCTCTATTTGCAAAATACAATCATAGCTGTCAACTGCTACGATTTTTTAGCATCACTATTTTATTTAAAAAATTCTTCATCTTATTGTATCACAGAATTCTACGATATGAAAGGGGAGAAAATTCTGTCCTTAATTATTAGTGCCAAAGAATCAGAACAGTTGGCAGCTATGAACACAATAAACAAGAATCATTTCTGGATAACTTTATTAATTTTAAGCAGTATTTTAAATATTATTACAGGGATCATTCTAGAGAGTTTCAGAAGGGCGGCCAGCCCTCATGCCCTTTTTAGATAAAATCCCACCCTCCCTGCCCTTATTCCAGGTGGAATTCTACCCTCCCTGCCCTTATTCCAGGTGGAATTCTACCCTCCCTGCCCTTATTCCCGGTGGAATTCTACCCTCCTAGCCCTTTTTCCAGGTAGAATTCTATCCTCTTTTTATTCCTGCAGAGAATCCTGCCTTGTTTGCATTGTACTTTCAAAAATTCTTTTCCTATCTTTTATTTTTAGAATGCTAGTAAGGTACATCAGGAGTACTCCTCTTTTCCTTTTTATTTCTCTGTGAAATGCCCTGGTATATCTAATCTTTGACTTTGAGCGATTCATCTTTCCATTTATCATTATTTCCATTGAACATAAAGGGTAACTAAGGGTCATTGATTAATTTCACCTTCTCTAGTAAAATATACTGGTTGGATCAGGCATTCTGGCCTTTGATCACATGATAACTTAAATAAGTTTTATAAAAAAATTGAGAAGTAGCTTTAGAACTTTTATTTTGTAGCTTTTTCAAAACCAGTTTTGCCAAAACCGGGAAAAAGTTATCTGGTGAATAAAAGTTTTAGAGAGAGAAGTTTTTGAATGTTGTAGGAAAAGAGGGAAATGACTGTGAATATAGTAAACAATTTTAACAATTAAAATCGAGAATATAAGTTTCATTTTGCATTTTTAATACTTTTCAAATGGTAAAGTTATGGAAATTTAGAAATGTTATTGGATTTTTTAAACTAAAGAGCACTTTAAGCTGTTGCTAGACTTCCCTCTCTACCACTATATTCGTATATGCGCTTATTACAAAAATGCCCTTTTTATGAAATGATGTGCCCTTTTCAGCAAAATTGCCCTTATTATGTAATGTGCGCCCTGCCCTTTTTTATGTTCTAGAATGATCCCTGCTATTATAATGCATTTTCTTCATTTCGAAGAAATATGTCTATTGTCTACCTCCTCCTTTTTGTCTTGTGCACTGTTTGCAATTGTTTCCTATATGCAGCAAAAGGTCAACATTTTTAAAGTAAAGTAAAAAAAAAAAAAAAACATAATTAGACAAATAATATTATTTCCCAGACCTTAAAATGTAAGTAAAAAAATTAAAAAGTGTTGAGATGTTTCACAACAGAAACTTAGCATTGCATATCACGAAGGAAAATGGAAACTAGAATGAGATACATAGGTGAGCAAATCTCATTTTTTGATTCACAGGACTATTATTGTATCTGTCGATGATAGAGTAAAGTATTTAAAATTGATCCTGAAACATACTGTAGGTAATGGATGAATCAAATATTTTTTATTTAATATATTCTCCCCTTTAAAAGAACTCTGAGCATAAAGGGTTAAAACAGTCAGTTTTAATAACCTGCACAGCACTCAGAATTCTTGATTGTTCCTATCGGTAATTTTGAACTGAAAACTTTATTTATTTAATCACAGAATAGTGAATAAATTAGACTTAGCAATTACATTAGGCAAAATTTTCTTACCAAAATTACTGGTAATAAAAAATTCAAAATTCTGTAAAGGACGCTTGTTGCAAAGATGTTAAATATGCACTTGAATAGTTTCATTTGTAACAGTTTCTTTATCTAACATATTGCAGAATGAAAAGACATACAAGACTCGTTAAATGCAAACTCAAAAAAGTTATCTAAAATCATTAAAATTACAGAGTAATTTTAAATATACAAGTATCTAAATGTTTTCATATCATTATTCTGGTAGTTATTGTATTTTGAACTTTTGAAGGAATACTTTCCAAAAATTAGATAAAAAACTTTTTTTTTTTCATTTTATTTTTGAAATTTGAAGGTGTAACATTTATTTTTAGTCTACAACATTACTTTTACAATATAACTAATAAGGAAATGGGAGTATAACAAATATGGAATTGCCACCCTAAAAATTCAAATTACCCCCCTGTGTGTGTGTGTGTGTGGGGGGGGTACAACACCCCAAATTAGGAACCACTTTTTTAGAGTGAAAATGGAGATTAAATTAAATTTCCAATATTTTTACAGTTTGCACTCACAAAAGAAAAGAAAAAAAAATATATATCCAAATATAAGTTTCAAATATAGTTATAAAGAATAAAAATATATTGCTTAAGTACAAATTAATGACAAAAAGAAATTTGTAACATTTTATGATAATATTAGTTTTTTAGAAGAGAGGAAGAGGAAAATAAAAACCTGTAGTTTATTAGGAAACTTATTCAAGATATTGGCCATTTCAATATTTATTTTTTTGTTTCCTTCAATAGTACAAAAAAATGTCTCTAAGAATGGTTATTACTATTACTCAATATTTAAATAGATTTACACAATATTTTAAAACTTATTAATAAATTCAAAAAGGTATATTAAAAGCAAAAAAAAATGATATGCATTACACAATAAAATGCTAATCACTTAAAATAATAGATATATAAAGTTTAAATGCAATATTTACATATACAAGGTTCGCAAACTCCATTTAAAAAAAAAAAAATATTATATATATCCAAATAAAAGTTTTAAATATATCAAATCATAACTGCCTTGTTTATTCACAGAATTTACAATATTTTTCTACAGTTAAAAAATTGTGGTATAATTGTGTGAACCCTGCATTATATAAAATGAATGTAAATTGAATTAATAAGTGCAAAAACAGACTTTATTCAATAAATCAGATAAATTTCATAGATTACTGAAACAAAACATTTTATTAAATCCAAAATTCTACAATAAGAATGAATTATATAACAAAATATTTAAAATAATAGTGATACAAACAAATCTTAAGGTACTTCAAAAGCCAATTTGTAGGATACTTCATTATATTCTGCAAATAGCCATTGCTATCTGAAATTAAAACCATAAGTAATCAATTAAGTTGAAAACTCTCTACATGATGGAAAACATGCAAATACTTTACATCCTAAAAAATGTTTTTTTTTTGTTTGTTTTTTTTAACATTAATTAAACAAAAAACAAATTTACTTAAAAAAAAAAAAAAAATCTTACTACATTTAATTTTTAGTTATTAAATTGTATACTTAATATATCTCCTGACACATTCAATGTGTAAATTATAATACAAGACTGCCAGTTTATATTTAATTTTAGATATTTTTATGTATTAGGGGATGTGCATGTATAATGTTATAAAGCTATCATATCTTTATATCATACAGTCAAAAACATTATATATGTAATGTACTGCCACTTAACTCTATTTCATATAAACAAGATTGGATTTAGGTACGGACCACATGATAATTAAAATTAGAGGGGAGGATAAAATCGAGAATATTCTTTTACTTTTGAAAAAAATTTAAATGTCTTGGGTGTGTTACAAAAAAAGGCAAGGTTAAATTTGGCAGGATTTTTTTTTTTCAGTCACTTTCTGACAATCTTTATTTACATTGTTAGATCTTTATAAGTATAGATTTAAGAGTTTTTTTGCACAATCAGACTGAAGTCAGTTCCTTACTCTAGTAATACATAAATCACAATTCCAAAAGAAAAAGGTATTTAAAATCCATTGAACTAGTTAGCCTTGTGAACACATTTCTTCTTTTTGCAACATAGTACAGTAGTAAAGTAAACCCGACATAAAACATTTATATTACGTGACAGACATTTCTTAGAAATTTACTTTACAAAATACACTTAGCTGAAAAAAAGAGGCCATACAAATACAGGGTTACCAGAGTTTAGCCAGTCCCCCTCCTCCGAAAAGCCAGTTGACTGAAATACAGTGATTAATTTTTAAAAACAAATATTCTGATAGCTTGACTGGTAAGATTCCCCACATCTTTTTTTTCTAAGGAAAAAACAATTCTAATTGTTAACTCATTAGTCTCATTCCTCAAATCTGCACATCATTTCAGATGTAAACAATGAAGTTTTTTTTAATTTTTTATACCAATCTGTACACATTTTAATATGGAATTCTAGTTAATATAATTGTTTTTTCATGAAGGAAGCATAAATTTATTTCTGAAGAATTTCAAGATAGTCCTGATATCAGTGGCAATATAGTTTTAACAAATACATTTATCAAGCTTTTTGGTTATTAAGTATGACTAAACATGAAAGAAAACTTTGTTATTTAAAGATTTTGATGTGAATTATAAGTGTAAATTTATAAGGAGAATTTCACTGAATGATTCAAGGAAATAATATCTCATCACTATGAATATTTAGTTATGTATTATGAATTATTTACTTGACCTTTACTTTTAATATTAAAAAAATTAATTTTCTTAATTTTTATTATTTTACTTTATTGTAAGCATTCATTATAATTTCGAGTGCATTATTAAATTCAAATTACTGTTTAAAAAATGTAAACAAAACTGACCAGAAATCTGCAAAATTCTAAAATCTGCACAATCTCTATGTAAATTTAAGAGAGTCTACTGTGTACTGTATTTCCAGTTATTTTTGCTCTAATATATAAGTTGCATATTATGATGAGTTTCACAAATTCTTTCAAATAGTAAAATTAATTTTTTTTGGGGAAAAAGTTTCTTTTGCTGGTAAATTAAAAATAGTAAACATGTTTGAAATTTTAGAAACGTCAATTTTTTAATTTATCAGAGAAAATTTTTGTGTGCTGGAGAAGAGCAAGCTAAGTGCAGATTAGAAAATTTGTTTCATTGGTCGCTGTTTCATTTTCATGATTGTTTATATTTGCTGCAAAATTGCCAAGACACCTATAACAAAGAAGTACCTAATGTTCATTACAGATTTGATTACTACCAAGCCATTATTGCTGCATGATCATACAATACATTTGGCATTTTTATAATAAACTGGTTAGGTCCTACACATCAGTCACCAGACATAAAACATTCATATTACGTGACAGACATTTCTTAGAAATTTACTTTACAAAATACACTTAGCTGAAAAAAAGAGGCCATACAAATACCGGGTTACCAGAATTTGGCCTGTCCCTCTCCTCCGAAAAAGCCAGTTGACTGAAATACAGTGATTAATTTTTAAAAACAAATATTCTGGATAGCTTGACTGGTAAGATTCCCCACCTTTTTTTTTTTTTTTTCTAAGGAAAAAAACAATTCTCATTGTTAAATCTATGCACGTCAAAGTAATTTTTGCTCCAGAAATACATAATTAAAATTATCTAAAAGTGCTGTATAAATGGGACAAAATATATTATTTTCCAAAAAGAACTTTAAGCAAACTTCCTTTCCCTTTTAAATTCTAAAGAAAATATCCCTCTGGAAAGAAAACACACTTTAAACAACTTTGTTTATATAATTTTCAGATGCTCATAATATAAGCCTTCAATTTTATAGCTCTTCTTTGATTAAAAGCAGCTCAGAAGCAAACTGCAAGGTTTTGAGTAGGCAAAATGTCTAAGGATTAAATCTCTTTCTCCACACACACCCTCTTATACACTTACACTCTTGAAAAGCAGACGTCTCAGCAAACACATTTTCATTTCACAACATTTACTAGGAATGAAAATTTATATGACAACATTCCATTCATATGACTTTAACTCTGAATAGTGAATTTCTACTTTCCCAAGATGTGCACTATTCTGAGGTTTAACTCTACTTAGGCTGCGAAACAGACTAAGCTGTTGCGACCAAAGAAAAAAAAAAAATTCCATTGAATAATACCACACTAGTTGACAAGTTTTTAAATGAAAAAGCATGAGGCTTCCCAGCATTATTGAAATGATTTGTAATTGAACAGTTTTTTCTTTTTTTATATATATTTCATTAAATTTACAACTCAAGTTCTAAACGATTGTTGTTTTTTGACAAATGTCAGGGATCTGTTTAGGAAAAAATTGGGTCCTTTAAGGGACTCTTCACAAAATTTCTCATTTCAAAACAGGACCTTTCACAAAATTATTTTCCCTAAAACAGGACCCTTCACAAAATTATTTGTCTTAGAAATAGGTTTTTCACAAAATTTTTCCATCTTTAAATCGAACATTTGACAAATTAATCATTTAAAAATAAAATCTGACGTCACTTTTATATATATAAAGAAAATGTATGTATTTTATATCCACATATCTTCTTAAAAATGTATAAACAAGAACCTGAATATAATGATCATTTCTAATTCACAAAATTATTCACAATTTCACAAAAACAGGACCCTGGGAAAAAAGTCTGGACAGACCCCTGAATGTTTTTTCTCTCCTATATTGTAGTATCCAAAATTCAATTCAAAACACTAACTCAAACATCCTTAATCATTTTTAAATTTAATATTGTTACCAAGAAATAATAGAGTACTTGCGTATTATCCGGGCCAGGAGATATATTGCCAACCTTATTTATTGTTACCAATCATGTACAAAACAGTAATTTATTATTAGATACATAACATTGCTAAAAATGATAAATATAAAATAAATAAATAATAAATGAGCAATAATAAATTAATAACAAAAAAATATTATTTATAATAGCAGTTGTAAAAAATATTATTTATAATAGCAGTTGTAACTGACCTGGCCAGGATAATATTTAGGTACCACCAATAATACAAGTAACAAACAAGATTTGCATTAATCAGGTACGTCAGGAATGAAAAAATACAGAAATTATTTCAAGCAATACATTAATAAAATATTCTTATAATTTAATCATATTATAACAGATATTTTTTTACAATTTTGCATTAATTAAGAAAATACACAAAATGGTTTTAAAAAGATGAATTTCAACCTTTTGAAGAAGCTCTCACGCATATATGTTTACTTTTTTGCTCCTCCATAAACAGGGGTCGATGCATGTTTTTTTTTGGGGGGGGGGGGAGGGGGGGCATTTTGTGAAAAGTAAAGGTTATTTTTGTGAAATTTATTATATTTTTGCGAAAAATAACATTTTGTAATGGAAGGTGATATTCAGTTAATCAAATTCAAACCAAGCATTTATAAACAAACTTTTTAAAATCCTTTTGCTGAAGTTTTCCTCTCTGGTGAACTTGCTTGTTTACAAATTACAGATTTTAAACCATCACAAAATAATAAATAGTAAGTTTTTATGTAATAGAATTTTGGGAAGGAGCCCATTTTATCAAATTGATTTTTGTGCCCATTTTATTAAATAGATTTTTGTGAAGGGTCCCTAAATTAAATAGGCCCCAAATTTTTACTGGATCGACCCCTGATAAATAATATTCTAACAGACATGACATATTGAAGGAATACATGTATAAATATAAAAATGTACAAAATAGTACATATAAGTATATGTTATTTAATGACATGAAAAACAATTACCGAGTGGACAGTATTTAGACGAAAGATGTTAGCTTAGATCAGCCAATGCCCTTTATTCTCTTCAGACTTTGTTTAATTTTCCAAGCCCCTGGAGAATGCAAAGTTGGCATACCTGTCTGTTTTAATTGCTTCCAACAGTCCTTTTGAAACTAGCTCATAACTTTTTCAAAGTGATCTGACAGATAAATAAATAATAAAAATAAAAGGCTTTACATAATGCACAAAGATTAAAATTATTAAATATAAAATAACAAGACTGAGAACAGCATTTTCAATTTGCTTGGATTTATACTTTGAATTGATGGATATTTAATTTCCAGTACAGGGGCCTTAGGTTTTTTTTTTTTTTTTTTTTTTTTTTTTTTTTAAGCTTGGCACAAATTGCATAACAGAAAGTGGGATTTGTTGCCAAATAATATAAAAACAAACTTGATTAACTTTTATGCTTGTTTATATATGTTTATGTACATATATATTAAATATTTTATACATATATAAATATATATATTTATAAATGTTTTTTTTTTTATATATACAATTTACGGTACTTGAAAGAAAATGGGAAGCTGATTTTTTGGTTTGTGGATAAAACATGCAAATTTTATATATTCACAAATATACCTGCAAATTTCATGCACTTATGAAAGAAAATAAATTCGGGTAGGGTAGATGTGTGAGTAATGGATGGACCCCCTTCCAGTAATGGGCCACCTTCAACATTTTTGATTTATAAAAAAATAACCAATACAAATTCAGCTTTTTATTTCATTAATATGCATTCTTTAAATTCTAGTTTTAAATACAATCATAATATCAATTATCTATATTACTTTTTGTGGGGTGTCCATTACTGGAATTTAGGGTGTTTTGATTTATTTCTGTTATTTACAATTAAATTTCGGTTCACATTAGGAAATATGACTATGAGCATGGTTAAATATTGTTGGTAGATTAATATAATATTAAAAAATATGGAATATAACAATTATAACTATTAATTAAAAAATAATTTTTAAAGAAATTCCTTAAGGGTGTCCATTACTGGCACATCTACCCTATATGTCAGAAAATAGTCAATTTGAATCTAAGATATAAAAACTGCTAATGAAGACATATGACCCCCCCCCCCACACACACATGCCCCAGAAAGATAAGAAAGAAGATATGACCCCCCCCTCCCCTAAATGAAGGAGTAGATCCGCCTCTGTATTATTTACGCCATATAGGGTAGATGTGCCAGTAATGGGCCACATTCAAAGTTTTTTATTTATAAAAAAATAACCAATAATAATTTAGCCTTTTATATATTTTTTTCATAATTCCTCCTTGTTTGTTTTATAATCTGGGTTATTGTTGACACTCTTAATCAAACCAATCAGGAAGCAGAAAATAATGTTTCACAGTTCCACAGATTTTCTGTGAAAATCTTAATGAACATGCTAAGAGCTGGCTTCACTTAAGCAATTCATATATTTTTTATTTTCTTGAAAAAATTGCATGTTTTTGTTTAGACAATAATAGAAAACTTTGAATTTTACATACTAATGGCAATTTACAAAATTTCATTTATTTTTCAGGTTTTAGGACCATGGTCCATTACTGGAATGCTTAATTAGTCAATTTCCAGTAATGGACACCCCATGTGGACATTACTGAAAAAGCAATTTCAGTAATGTTCATAGTGCATATATATTTTTTTTATTTAACTGAAAAGCTAAATAGTCAAATTTAATTTTTAAATTTTACTTACCAGAATGTAATAATATATTATTTTTATATAAATAGCTGTTTTTGTTAATTTCATGTAATTAATAATTTTTTCTAAGATTGCTATCAAATTATTATTTTGTAAACCGTACCTTGCATATTTTATAATGTGGCAATCAACACCCATCAGGAAGCAGAGAATAATCTTTAAGGGCATGGGAAAATGAGGGTGCTCACACTCTCCCCTTTTAAAAAAAAGACAATTTTTTAAGTCACCGAAGTTCTTAATCTATTTTCTGTCTTAAATGTTTCATTATTCAGCTCTGACAAAAGAACTACATACATAAAAAAATCCCTATAATATTAAATTTATAGTAGCAATGAAAGTAGTAAATCAGGATCAGGGGGCTCAAATGTCAGTTCTGATATTTTATTTTCAAAAAATTTTATTTAGTATTTAAAAAAACATTCAACCTACACTTTCATTTATTTGATATATTTTTTACAAATTGCTAAAAGTACTATATAAAGCAGTTTTAGGAAGTTTAACTGTTAAGAATAAAAATAAATATGATTCCATGCACTGGTACTCCAAGGCACTTTTAAAAAAATCTTTTTCTTTTGTTAAACCAACCCTTCTAAACCCCCTCCCCCCCCCCCTCAATGACTTAATAATTTGAGAAATATCATTCTTTGAAAGTTAGTATTTTAAACCTTCTATCTAAAATAATTAAAATATTGATCTTGTGATAATAACAATAATTAATTTAAACAGTGAATTATTCTCATAAATATTTTATTAATTATTGATATCCTAATTGTTAAATTTATTTGAAAACAACTATTTTATTTCATTTATGCTTTCATTAAATTCGGGTTTTAAATACAATCATAAAATCAATTACCTATTATTTTTTGGTGGGGTGTCCATTACTGGAACAGAGGTGGCCCATTACTGGAAGAGAGGGTGTCCATTACTGGAATTTAGGGTGTTTTGATTTATTTCTGTTATTTATAATTAAATTTGGATCCACATTGGGAAATGTGACTATGAGCATGATTAAATATTGTTGATAGATTAATATAATATTAAAAAAATTGGACAATAATAATTATAACTATTAATTAAAAAATAATTTTTAAAGAAATTCCTTAAGGGTGTCCATTACTGGCACATCTACCCTACATCATATTTGACTATAACTGTGTCATATGATTCACAAATTATATTAAATAATATATTATATAATGTCATATATGATTTATAATTTGGACATAAATCTTGGTCGCTTGACGATTCATCCTCGGAGCCACTATAACACAAAAGTACCATAATTTTTTCTATTAAAAATTTAACCTTTCAGTATTATAATTTCCTCACTAGCTTTTCCTAAATTTAACATTATAGTTCCCAACATATCATTCAATTTCATAATCATTTCAATTGTATTTTTCATTTTCAATTGCCAAACATTAATTTTGAAAAAATTATGAAAGCTTGCCTAGCTTTACCAAATGGTTCTCTATTATGGTTGAAAAGCAAATTTTAATTGTATTGTATATTCCATTTATGCCCTTTAAACAATATAAACAAAGTAAAAAATATTGTTGGGATATATCACCATTAAAAATATATAATCTATTATAGTGATCTCAACAGTTTCCTACTTTATTAGGTATCAGTGCATTTTTACTACATTAATATCTCTAACTTGAAGCACACTCCGTGTAAAAGGAAATAAAATGTCTACTTGTAAAGCTTAAAATTTTGCGATACAACCATATCTGCATGATGAACTAACATTAGTATTTTAATAATAATGTTTTGGAAGACACATGCATTATATTTAGCTGAAATAAAAGTATTCCCAGCTTGTTGTAACTATTTTGAAAATAATTATTGAAAAAAATACAGCAGGTCATTTTATTTACTAAATCATTCAAAAATGACAATTTCTGGCACTAACATTGTTATCTCTTCGTTCATACTATGTAAGCAAATAAATAAAGAATTGAAAACTACTTCAAAAATCAAAGTTATGTCACATATTATTTTAGATCTGCAAACACTGTTGTAAATTTATAATTAAATTACAATAGTACATTTTTTTATATTACTATTGTTTATTCTATGGATATGAGTATTATGCATATTAGTAATTATATTCCGAGAAAACCCAAAGTGGTAAAAAATACAAAGAATCTGATAATAAATAACGTTTACAAACTTAATATAATAAATGTGTGTTAGATTTAAATTATCATTTTCTTATGTGCAAAGACTATAAGTAAAATATTAAAAATAAGTTATTTTTAAATGATGAAATGCAGACAAGTTTATTATATAAAAATAAATTCAGTATACAGAAACGTATTGTATAAATTAAATAGTAACCTTCCTTAAATAAATTATAAGATTTTTTTAGCTCTAATGTTAAGCTAGATTTCACTTCATGCTAAAATAAAAATCTGCAAAATTTTGTCAAGGAAATGTAAAAGGAGGTTTGAACAAAAAATAATTTATTGTTATCGAGTCCTAATAAACATTACTAAGGGTGCAAGTGCATTTTCAGATTCAGTTCATTAATTTCTATTTCTTAATTAACAGAAAAAAAATTAATATTATGCAAAAAATATTTAATTACACTCGTTATTTTTCATTTAATTAAAAAAAAATAAAGGGACAAAAATTAATAGTAATTTTTAAACGAATTTCTATTATAAAAGAACTAATATTAGTAATAAAAAATTAATTAGTTAATTAATCAAAGAGATAATGCATTTAAATATTATTCACGCAAATAAAGTGTTTGAAGGACAATCTAATTATTAGATAAATTGTAAACAGATTTTTTTAGAAATTAAAACGAGTCAGAACGGCATTCTAGTTGGATAAAATACGTAAGCTAAAGAGAAAAAGAAATAGGTCCTAGTATATAATGTTTTGATAAACATAATTAAAAATCTAATATTAATTAATAATTGTTTAAAGTTTGCAAGAAATTAAAAATAAATAACCATGCATATTATGTGTATTTATACCCTTATGTAAATATTAAAAACGTCAATAAATAATTAAATTTAAAAAAAAAAAACGTAATTAACTTCAGCATGCATTTTGACGATTGTTACATTTCAGTCAACATCAAAACATAAGTCACAAGGTGCAAAAAATAACACTATTTTATAAAAATCATACACATAAATACATCGGTTTACCAAAAAACAATAATCTAGAACTTTAATATCCATGCATATATAATTCCTACGACAAAAAATTTAAATAATATAGAAAAACTTACACTGCAAATGTTTTGCCGGGAAAATAATCAAAACTTAATGGCGCGACGGTTGATCACACCAAGAAATCCTCCCTGTGGATAGTTTCAACAAATTTTGTCCAGGAAAATCTGTACTTTTCTGAGAAACACTTCGAACAAAATTAAATAAATAAAATTAACATGGCTGGATACGGTTTAGGGTCGCATTTAACGTATACACAAAAACACAGAAACACGTGACGATTGCAGATCAATGGCGGACCGGAAGCGGAAGGATGCAATAGCTTGAAAACCATAACAGTACCTGTGCGCATGCGTCTGAACTTGGCTAACTGGAGCACTGAGAGCTCGGTGAACTGGAGTCGTTGGGGATTTTTGTAGGAGCTTTTCTTTTTTTTTTCTTTTTTAAAGGTGCTGGACAGTTGAATTCAGACCCTTTTCTCTGGGAGGGATTTCTATGGCTCCGGGGGAAAAATTGCACTTTTAAGCATTAAAAGCATACAATCTCAAATCTTTCGGGGGAGGGGGGGTATTTCAATCAGAGTTGAATTCAGACAGTTTTCTCCGGGGGGTGGGGGGGGGTCAACTTTTTTACCATTGAAATAATAAAATCTCAAATCTTCCGAGGAACATTTCAAAGCTCCGGGGGGAATGTCCTCCCCCGGGCCACCTCCTGAATTCAACACTGATTTCAGTGCTCCCGGGGGGGGGATGAATGTCCCCGTCTGGGTACCCCTTGAATTCAACACTGGTGATGGGTATCAGCACGAAAATATTGGTCCCCTCCTTAAACGATATTCAAAATTCTTATACTATCATTTTTTTATGCAACAACATTTTGGCGACCGTAAAAAAATAGCGACCTATCACGATCAGTGCTTTCAGAACTTTTATTTCGGGGAGGTTGACTGTGCGGCCTGCGCAACATAGCGCGTAGCCCTGGCAAAGCACTTTTAGCTATACTTAGCGAGAGCCAACGTTTCTCACTGCAACACTGCACTAATAACATTTATTTTTAAATTTTATATATCATAGTACATAAAATATAGATAACAATGTGGAAAAAAATATTTTTTCACATTTAATGTGAAAAATTATAATTTCCCAAAATCTTCTATTTTTTCCAATATTTTAAATATTTATTTTTTTAATTAACTTTTATTTTTAGGATTATCAAATGTATACATTCCCCGACAATGACGTCATCTTTGGCTGTAAGAAATAAAGTTATTACGCACTTTACTTTTTCTCCACGTAGAAACATTTAAAACAAATATACAGCAAACATTTCAGAATTTTTTTTTTTTTTTTTTTTTTTTTTTTTTTTTTTATTGTTTTGAAAGTGCAATTTCCTCCTGGAGTTTCATGAATCCTAGCCGAAGAAGAATGTCTGAATATAGCATTGAACATGGCGTTTACTGAAATGTGTTTTGAATGTGTTCTGTTATACGCATGTGTTTCGCTTTCCATTAAATCTTTACCAAAGTGACAGCCGAGTTTCGGTAAACGCATTTTACCACACATTTTCAAACACCTGAGAATGCCTTAAACAGATTGGAAACACATCTTGACACCTCAAGCGTTTATAAAGCGTTGTATTTTGAGTAAAATGTGTTTCAGGGATTTGCAGTGTATTCATAAAATGCATTGCAATTCGAATAAAATCGTGGCTTGCTGACGTCATAAACTTTAAATGCTCTATTACTGAATTGCGTAAGAAAAACATCCTTATAACTCTGAAAATGATAATCCAATTAACTAACAGTTTACTGCATCAGATTAAGCGTCTCTTTACTAATTAAAATATATCTTTGAATTTAAATTTGAATGAAATACAGGGTCATGAAAAATCGAAGTATGTGGAAAATGTGATTACAAATATCTCGGCAACTAATTATCCGATCGACTTCATTCTTAATGCAAAATTTATGTTATTTCATTTTCTTTTATATTCACATTTAAAAAAACAATTTCGAAAATTTTTATATAACGTTTATCAGAACGAATATTTTAAGAGTCCGAAAAAAATAGTTCCGGATAATCGAGGTTACTGAAATTCAATAAGCTTCTTCTCATTTTTACATACTAAGTACATACCAAATTTCAAGTCCCTATCTCAATTTGTTCGGGAGATAGAGCGTTTACAGGCACACACACACAGAGAGAGAGAGAGAGAGACACACAGACACACACACAGGCGGACGGCAATTTTTTTTTCTTCTAAAAATATGTTTTTTGGAATCTCCAGTGTCTAAAATGTGTAAATCCGTCAAAAAATTTTTTTTGATTTTCAAAACGATTACAAAACTTACCCTATACTACGTATGATGGGTAAGTAATAGATCTGATTTGATTACCATTAGTACTACTGAAAAGAATACACCTTGATTGACACAAAAAATTTAGGTTTCATTTTGGGCAGGCTGCCGTATAAGGTAAAAAAAAAAAATAATAATAAAAGTTCAAAA